>VYZW01050592.1:0-18078 GCA_013401315.1 Balaeniceps rex
TCCAGCGTCCCCGCCGCGCCGCGCCGCGCCGCGCCGCACCGCGCGTCGCGTCCTGTCCCGTCCCGTCCCTTGTCCCGCCCGGCGCTGTCCAGCGACCGCCTCGCCCCGCGCCAGCCGCGTCCCCCCGCCGCCGGCTTTCAAAGCGCAATTTGTCTAGGCCGAGCCAATCCCGGGCTGGTCCTGCGGCACAGCCAATGGCGGCCGAGGCCGCGGAGACCCGGCCAATGGGAGCGCCACCTGCAGCCTCCCGGCCAATGGGAGCCCTGTATTCTAATGGACCTCAGCTTTATCAGAGAAATGTTGGCTCTTCCCAAGCTCAAGTTGAGTGTCCGGTGCTGGTGCCACCTCCGTGGGGTCAGCCAGAGCCGCTCGCCCTGGCCCTGCCCGTGGCTGGCTGCCTGCCTGCCCAGGACGTGGCCAGCCTGCAAGGGTCCCAGGGCCACCCAGGTGCTCGCCGGCCAGGACGGAAGGCAGGGCCCAGTAGCCCCTGGGCCAGTGGGGATGGGCTGGCCGTTGCACCCTCGGGGAGCCAGGCTCTGAGGGCCACCTTGCCACTGGAGCCATGGATGCCAACCTGCCAGGCACCTTCCTGCTCAACGGCCCCTCGCTGGGCCCCTTCCCTGAGGCCAAGGCACCTGTCTGCCAGTACTCGGTGCAGAGCTCCTTCTACAAGCTGGGCCCCCCTGGGCTTGGCGCCCAGCTGGCTGCCGGCACTCCCCACGGCATCTCCGACATCCTCAGCCGGCCTGCAGCGACACCGAACAGCAGCCTCCTCCCTGGCTACCCCCACGCAGGCGGATTTAATGGACTGAGCTCCCCAGGCGTCTATTACGGGCCCCAGGTGGGGGCCCTCCCCAAGGCCGGTGGCGAGTACCTGCCACGGGGCCGGAGCTGCTGGGCAGAGGCAGCCCCAGACTGGCGGGGTGGCCGGCAGTGCGGCGGCCGTAAGTACCGCGGGGCTGGGGCGGGTGGGTGGTGGGTGGGTGCCACAGGTGGCGGGCACCCTGCAGAGCCCCAACCCATCAGCACTGGGGCAGGGACATGGGGCAGCTGCCCAGGCCGCATCTTCTCAATTGCCCTGCACAAGGCACAGCTGGTCACCCTGCAGGCTGCCCCAGGACGGTGGGAATGGCCCCAGTGCCAGAGCTGCCGAACCTCAACCTGCCACGGAGGTTTTGGCTCAAGACCAGGGGCAGCTCCCAAGGGCAGAGATTATCTCTCTGCTTAGCCCCCAGGCAAGCCACAGCTGGCAAGGGCAGGCAGAGCCCACTGCCCCGGAGATCCCTTGTCCCTCCGGCAGCTTCACTGGGGTCAGTGCCCAGCCCACCTTGGGGCAGAGACAGGCAGGATGGCCGGCCCTGGACTGGCAGTGCTGCCTGCCTGGTAGAGAGCTGGCAGGGGGATTTGCAGAGCATGTTGCTGCCGTGCTAGTGGGTGGGCAGGATGGGTGCACCCACTGTCCCATGGGGAGCCCTGGGAGGCTCTGGGCCAGGGGCTGGGTGCACCTGCTCAGCACCTGCAGCCATGGTCACCTTCCCCCCTCTCCAGGTGATGCTCTTGGAGCAGATGGGTCAGGCAGCTTGGCCATCCGCTCTTGGCACAATTACGAGCTGACCAGCTCTGCCTGCCTTCCCGTCATGAATCCTGCGAAGTGTGGGGCATGAGGGCACAGTGTTCCCGGTGCTGTGTGGCTCTGGGGTCATACACTGCTGCTAGCAACCCTTCCCCTCTCAGCACAAGAAATTAGCTCTGTCCCCGAGCAGGAGGTGCGCAGCCTGGCTCTGGCTATGTGGGGCCCACACAGAGGGTAGCTCAGCCCTCCTGGGATGGGGCTGAAGTCTTGAAGCCAGAATACAGTTTTAATTTGGAGGGGAGCCAGCGTGGAGGGAGTCTGTGGGCGCTGAGGGCTGGCGGGTGTGCTGGTGTCGTGTTCAGGAAGGGGAGAGCTGCCCAGAGCTGTGCACTGCAGAGAGCCCAGGTGCTCGCCCACCTCCCTCCTCCTCTCCCACAGCCCCTGCTCACCTGGCTGACAGCATCCATAAGAAGAAGCACACACGCCCAACCTTCACGGGGCACCAGATCTTTGCTCTGGAGAAGACTTTTGAGCAGACCAAGTACCTGGCGGGTCCGGAGAGAGCACGGCTGGCCTATTCCCTTGGCATGACTGAGTCCCAGGTGAAGGTGAGTGTGGGTCCCCGCGTGGCACAGGGTGCGTGGCGTGGTGGCTGCTAACCGAGCCGGTCCTGTGGGGCGGCAGGTCTGGTTCCAGAACCGACGGACCAAATGGAGGAAGAAGAGCGCCCTGGAGCCCTCCTCATCCTCACAGCGGGCAGGGGGTTCTGGCGGAGAACGGGCGGCCTCTGAGACCGAGGATGACGAGTACAACAAGCCCCTGGACCCCGACTCGGATGATGAGAAGATCCGGCTGCTGCTGAGGAAGCACCGTGCAGCCTTCTCGGTGCTGGGCTTGGGCACACACAGCGGCTGAATGCTGGCACAGCCCGCCCCTCTGGGCCATGGGGCACCTGGCCCAGCTGCCTGCTTCCTGCCAGGGGGGTGACCCCCCCAGCAGATGCCCAGCTGTGGGGATGGGGCGGTTGCCGCCCCCTTCCTGGTGGCTCCTGCCTAGGAATCATGGCTCGAAGGGCTGGGAGCAGTACGTGTGGGCAGTGTCAGGTGCGGCCATGCTGTCGGCATTGATGAAATAAAGGTCCCAGCCCCAGCCAAGTCCCAGCGCTTGCTTCGCGGGCGTGCGGTCCAGGGTGCCCTCATGAGGCTGGGCCTGAGAAGGGGCTGGGAGAGCATGTATGGGGCAGGGTCTGCGTGCCAGGCAGGGGAAGGGGCCGTGGCTGTGGTGCTGTGTGTGGGGCAGGAAGAGCCCACAGGAGCGGGGCAGCCCTGGGGACATTTCCCAGGGTTTTCCCCGTTTTGGGCGTGCACCAGCAGCAAGAGGTGCTGGTTCAAAAGTCACTTGTTGGGGCCTCTTGTTGGAACCTATTAGCAGCAAATAAATATCATTTATCTTAACGGTGTGAGTGAGAGCCCATTCACCTGTCGGGGCTGCAGGATTGATGTAGCGTCAATAGCCCCAGTGTGTTTGCTGCCAACCTAGTGGGCCTCCCCCCTGTGCTGCACCCCCGTGCAGCAGGGGCTGTGTGCACACACACGCATGTGCACATGGGTCTGCACACCCCCCGCGCTGGGTCCCCATGGCTCAGCCCTTGCACGCCAATGGTGGGTGCCACGTAGGGCTGTCTGTTCCCTACCGCTCAGGATGCCAAAGGGACTCCTGCTGGCACAGGCACACTGCTGGGGGCCCGGCAAGCTTGGCAGTTGTTGTTCAGCTGAGAGCAAACTAAGTGCCAGCCAGGTGTGAGCAAACAGACAGGCTGTGTGCTGGGAGGAAATCGATAGGAGATAAGGTGCTGCTGGCCCATCATAAACTGATTAGCAGCTTGGCACAGGCACAGAGGAAGTGCTGGGGGCTACAACCCAAGCTGCCCTCCCCTAAGGCTGCAGGCAGCATCCGAGGACAGGCTGGTGGCCAAGTCCACCCCTGGGGATGGCCAAAGCCCCTGAAGCACTGGGGCTTTGCAGTGGCCCTGAGCACCAGCCTTGTGGGGGGGAGCTGTGGTGTGGGGCTGCAGACCGTCACCATGTGACCTGTCTGCCCGTGCCCCAAGGCTCACATTTGGCTTCAAGTCCTCTCCAATCTGTTGCTTTCTGCCATATGCTGGGCTGGGGGGACTTTGCAAGGCGCCCTGATCACTCGACAGCACTTTCCCAGGGCTTAGGGAAGACTGATCTCCCCCCATAGGTCCCTGTCCAGCCCCGCAGCAAACGTGGGGCTCATAACACTTCCTCCCTCAGCCACGCAGCCCCTCTACTGCCTCGATGGGACAAATGCCAGTGGGTGGCAGAGCTGATGGACCCTTTGCAAGGACATGGGAGGCCAGGTCCCACGGACAGCCTGGTGCACAGGGCTGGAGCGGAGGCTGCGTGCCCCATGCGCCCTGGCCCTGTGGCAGGGCTGGGAGAGCCACGTCACCATCCGTGGGCACAGCCAGCGCTCAGCAGGAGCAGGCTCCGCACGGCAGGAGAAGTACGGGGCTGCTGTCGGGATATTTTTTTGACATTTTCTAAGCTGCCCAGCGTGGCTGACAATTTTTAATGTACTAACTGCCTGGTCCAGTGAGCTGATTAATTGGTGCTGTGGAGATCAATACAAAACAGAAAATTAAAACAATTTTAAAGTGATTAAGTAGTTTAACACCTGTCTGATGCCACGTCAGGGCTGGGAGACAAATAAAGCAGGTGGCAAAGGGCCTGCTGCAGCCGGGGAGGGTGACAAATCGCAGCCGCAGCCTCGCTGCCCCGTGCATCCCCGCACCTGGACAGGTCCCCTGAGCAGTGCTGCTCTGTGCAGGGCCCTGGGGCAGTGGCCACGACTACCCTCCTCTCCTGCCCGCTGCTGTTCCCATGGTCCCACTTCCCACACAGACAGCACCGACCACTTGCTGCTGCGGCTTGCTGCAGCAGAGTGGTCCCCCACCAGTGCTGGGGTCTCAACGGGGCTCGTGGAGCCTGGGCAACGGTGAGCACCAGCTCTGCCCTCCCCAAACCTGCCTTGTGCCCCATGGATGAGGCCTGCAGGCAAGGCTCCTGCCGAGGGCGCGGCAGAGCTTGGGGCCGGCTTCTCCGGGGAGCGTGTGGGTGCGAGCCTGGCAGGCAGATGGATAGCAGCTCCGCTTCAATTCTGCATCCCTTTTCTCCCAGACAAACCCTGTCGGATTTTCATAAATCAAAGCGCCACACTGTTTAATAAAAATTTATTGACTTACAAGTGATTATTTATCAAAAGGCCATTAATAGCGGCTCTGGGAATGATGTGCTACTGGGTGGTGCAGGGAGACTAATAGCAAATCAATGCCAGCATCCGGGCAGAATGCATATGAGGGCCCCCGGCCCCAGCGGGCTGCATGGCTGCTGCAGCCAGAGCCAGCAGCCCCTACCCTGCGGGCCGCCCAGCGCTCCCCCTGGTTATTTATCGCTTACAAATGAAATGATCGATACTTTTAATCTAGAGCTAAATTTATTAACTTTCCCATCGGAGAGAGATGTATTGACTGGGGGCATGGGGAGGGGGAGCTGAGGAAAGATAGATGTGTGCCTCCTAACCTGTCCAGCCAACTCCCTGCCTGCTGCGGAGCATCCCAGCAGCAGTGGGGCTGCCGGGGATGGTCCCCGAGCACGGCAGGGCAGTTGGAGGTCCTGCAGAGCTGGGGAGGCACATCACCACGGCATCTGTGACAAGGGCCGGGGAAGCAAGCTGCGGCCAGAAGACTCGTGGCACCCGCAGCCTGGTCTGAGCACCCAGGGGTGCTGCTGCATGCACTGGAGTGTGCATGAGGCCTTCCCTGGGGAGAGCCACTGCCCACACTTGAACAGTCTGTGGAGTGGTGTTTGCACAGCCCAAAGTCAATGCCCGTACCCCCTAGAGACAAGAGCTCTGGGTGCACAGCCCTGGAGGACGGCACGGGTGTGGGTGAGTGCTTGGAAGCATGCTGCTGGCTGGGGAAAGGCGAAGGAGAGCCTCAAGACCCTGCCCAGGTAGGGGGCAAGGCAGGCAGCAATGCCCACATCCCCAGCCCAGTACCATGTCCCCAACTGCAGCTCAACACATGGGGAACGGGCATCCACAGAGCTCAGCAAGCGCAGCACTGCCTGGGCACCTCATGGCTTTCTGGATCCTCTAGAGCCAGCTAGACCATAGCACAGCGGGGGGTGCTTAGTCCAAATGACCCCCTGAGCAAGGGAAAGCCCTGGGGCCAGCGTAGCAAAGCTCAGTCAGGCAAAACTGGGGTCGGATCAGGCCATCACCCCGGCCAGGGCTGCCATAGAGGTCAGCAATAGCTTTTTGGGCAGGAACTGGAGCAAATACAGCTCATAAAGTGTTATGATTAAATGTATAGGCAAGTACCACAGGGTAACACACAGCTGTTTGGTAACTGAAGATTAACCACACTACAGGTTAACTCCCATAAGGCTTATGCTAGACCCAGCATTTCTTATACAACTAAAAGCTGGTTGTCAATAATCTGCATAAATGTAACACCTGCCAAGGAGATAAGGGTTGTGCTTTTCTTTTCTTTTTTTTTTTTTTGTTTGTTTGTTTGTTTGTTTTTTTAAAGTAGCAAAGCAACAGCCCCATCAGTTAACAGACATGGATGGCGGATTGGTGAACTGGTGTTAGGAGGTGTACCTATTAAGTTGGGTAAAACAAAATGCTGGTGAATAGGCCCTTAATGCCATAATAAACTCCCAGTGAAGGAGGGGTAACTGAACTATCTATTAGCAACAAGCAGTTCTTTTGCCTTCTGTTGGTAGTGCAGGAGCATAAGCAATACTTCAGCATTGCCCTTCTTGGCTTCAGCTGCTTTTGTTTTGTTATCTTAGGTGGAAAGGCAAAGAGAGCAGGCTTTGCTTTTTTTTTCCCCCTAGATCAATTGCCATAGGTGAAGTCGGGCAGAAGAGAAGAATAAGAAATAGGGGTAACAGTGAAAAGCATGGGGCCAATAAGGGTGTCTCCATCACCAAACAAGAACAGCCTGGTTTCTCTTGGTGAGGCAGGGTGTTAATGGTGATCATGTGCAACAGATCACTGATAATGGAATGCAATGTTTACATAGATAATGTGTCTGTGTGTATTTGTAAAGGATCATATTTTGAGCGTTACAAAGAAGCAAAGGTAAATCAATTCAGTATAGAAATATTTCCCATAACTGTATGTTAACAGATCATATGCTATTAAGTGTAGCTTTACACCACTGTGAGTAAGGAAGACTGTCCCCTCTCAGGTATTGTACTGGGAACACTTCAGTTTATTTGTGCCTAAAAGTTGATGGTCCTGGGGTAGGTGGAAAATAGCACAACATGGAAAACTGGGTTCCTCAACTATGAGGACAAGTTGTGCATACTCCACTTGCGCATTGTCTCTGTGCAGGTAAAGACGACCTAACTGACCCAAAAGAAGAGTGTTGAAGCCACTGAATGTGAAGGAGGGAGGCCATGCAGAACTGAATAATGTAAGTGAGGGTATGTGCATTATGTCTGTTGGGAAAGGTTAGGGGAGTTTCTGGACTCTCTTTCTCTATGTTGCTTTCTTTTCTCTGTCTCTCTTTCTTGATATAATGGTGTTTTACCCAAATAAAAACAAGCAGGACGTAAACTACCTTGAATCCATGTTGGTAGCTAGTGCAGGGAAATTCAAATTTAAGGACACTTACGCAGAATAGCTGTCCTGACCTGGGGGGCAGCAGACGCACTCCCCCAACAAACAACACTTGGGGTACAAAGGAGGCACTTAAGTGTTGCCTTCTCTAGCGGTTCTAGAAAATGCAAGCAGGTTTCTGCAGGTAGCAGTGAAACAGCATTTGCTTATAAGAGCAGGCAGAGGACCCAATGAAAGTGCTAGTTTGTAGGAACATTAGAAAGTACACGATGAATGCTCAAATGCAAGTTGTTTTACTGAATAATATACTTGCAGAGCTGAAAGGGAAAGGTGCACCACCTCCAGCACAAGATTTCAGCTTCCTTGCAACAAGCTGAGATTATGTATGTGCATGTTGGTGCATAACAAGATCAGATCCCACCATTTCCCTCAGGAGACATTTGAAAGGGGATCTCCTGCCCCAGCCATGGAGTCTCAGACTCTCCTACCCACCCTAGGCTCCCACCATAGCACATAGGGATTCAAGAGCCCCACCTGCCACACCAGCAACAACTGCCTGGCAACCTGCGGTTTCAGGGGATAGAGGGAGGCTTCCAAGGATCCTCACCGCTTGAAGAACCCCAGCAAAGAGGCTGTTACTCTGTTGCTGGAGAAGCAATGGTCTGGGTCAGGCTATGACAGGAGAGTGGCAAAAGGAAAAGGAAACGTTTCTCCTTCTGGAAGTAAAACTGGAAATGGCCTGAGAGACAACCTACTGCTCCTAAGGGGTTTATGCTGCAAACGTGTGAGGCACAGGCTCATGAAGACTCCCTTGGTTGTCAAGGCAGCTAATTTCAGTGCAGCTCACCAGTTTCTGTGCCGTGGGAGACTTGTGACTGACACACATGCACACCAACACACCAGTCCTCCCCCTGGGCCTGTAAACACCATATGGAAGCATATGACACCATAAGTGTTTCATTTAATATTGCCCCTGCAAGGGGCTTCACTGTAACAGTAACAAGAAGGCATCTTCGCCAAGAGCTGCCCAGGGCCTAAATAGGCAGTAATAGGCAGTAATAGTGCCTCCGGGAAACAACAGCCAGAGGATGAAGGAGCAAGTCCAAGCAGCTCTGGAGTAGCCAAAGTCCAAAGATTCAGAGCTGCTTCAGACAAGCCCTGGCTTGTGCTGGAGGCAGAGGGCTCCGGTCAGGCCCAATAACAGCGCTGGAGGCAGAGGGCTCAGGAGCGACTCCGGTCTTCATGGTTGCCTACAATCATTTTGCTGTAGAGTTTCTGTTGCTCCTCCTTGAATGTGTCTTTCACCTTCTCCCTCTTCAGTCCTCCATCCCTGGGGAGACAGTCATATCATCAGAGGAGCTGCAGGCATGCACTGTCTGAAATTTCAGCTGGGGCTGCTCAGAGCAGGTCAGAGCTCCCACAATAGCCAGATAGCTACACTTGTACCTTATGTTGCCAGGGCACACTGCAGACCAACTGTCCCCAAGGGGAGTTACTTTCACACCTTGCTCTGCCAGAAGCTGCACCCATGGCCCCGCACTGTGCTCAACATGGCAGCTCTGTCAGAAGTGTGAGCTGCTCTGATACCACTACAGTAGACTGCCTGTAGAGTCCCTCTGCCTCCCAGGCTCTGAAGATCTCAGTGCCTGAAAAAGGAAGTTCCCAAGCTCAACCCACTTTGCTGAGCAGCTTCAAGTCACAACCAGGGCATCCCAGTGCAAGCTGGAATCACAGAATGAAGCCCTGGTGCCCAACACATACAGCAGAAGCAGAGACTTCGGTCCCTGATACAGAAGAGCAGTTTTGGAGGTGACAGGCAAGATGTATCTCCATTTCTTCATGGGCCTACTCTGCCCAGCGCAAGACACAAACCTAGCTCTACAGCCCACAAGCATAAACCAGGGCCCAGGAACAAGGAACCCTGGCACCAGGAAGAGAGAAAAGCCTGCCTGGACTCACCAGAGCAGATCCACAAGGCCCCCCTGCCTGGCAATGGCTGACTTCACTCGATTGGCAAACTGGACAGCGTCCTCTTCGGGCTGTGGCAAAATAATACTGTTCAGCAGGAGCAAAGGGCCAAACAGGTAGCAGATCAGATAGGCCAGGTTCACCTTACTTACCTGCCTGGTCATTGGGGGCAAGTACCAGACACTGCAGACAATGGCCCAGCTGGTCATCATCCTAAGGAGGTAGGTTACCATGCCATACTTGCTGCTGTTCCAAAAGGCATCTCCAAACTGCGGGTCATACTACAGAGGCAGAAGAGCTCATGAAAGTCAGGCAGTGGCTGCACCCTCCCTGAGGCTCCAAGTTCCACCCCAAGCCCAGCTATAGGCCAGCCCTCCCAGAGTGCTACACGAGCGATCTCGGCTTCCCCATGCCTTCAGACCAGGCTGTTGACCCAGCAGTGCCAAGACTGGGCTGCCAAGACTGAGCTCGCATGCAGAGCATTACTTGTGCTGTAAGAATGTTTGCCTTCTCATACCTTGATGGCTACAGGATAAACCGTGGCTCCAATTTCAAAGCTCCCCTTCTTGAACATCATCACAGACGTGTTGTTAATGCAGGTTCCTGTAAGAGGCAAGCACAATCTTCTCAACTTCCCTTTGCAAGTCAGTTCAGAAGTCTAAGCTATACACCTAATGGCTAGGCCACAGGCACCCAGCAACTGTCCCCTGCTCTCTGTGTGCACAGGATGTGTCACCGGCACATCACATATCTGACTTCCACATTCTGGGTTCAGTCAGCTCTAAAGACGCAATGTCCCCTTTGTCTCAGTGAAGGGTCTCAAGGCCCTTGGCTGCATAAGAAGGCAAGGAACAGAGATGCAGCGCTGTCCCAATGTGCTCTCTCCACCAGGTGCTTGTCTGGCCTTGCTCCACAACTCACCTTCCGGAAAGATAAGAATAGGCAGTTTGCTCTTGTCCTGGACATGCTCTGTAAGCCTAAACAGAAGAGTGTCACCCATTAGCACAGGGCACAGAAGCTATCACTAGCAATCCACACAGCATAGTCCTTACCCTGCAGTCACTGGGGACTATCTGGGTGCCAGCAACAGTGGCACAGTCTCCCAGCACCCAGGAGGCAAGGCAGAGTCCTCACCCAAAGGAAGTGGGTAGCTCCCCCCCTTTCCCAGCCTCCAGACCTCCCCCTGCAGCTAGCAACTCTCACACCTTTTGGCAACCAGGTGACGATCTTTGACCTCAGAGCGTTCAAACCAGACGTGGGGGCAAGCTTTCACCATGGCTCTCTGTATCACACCCATGAGCCCTCCGTGGATCTGACCCACCTGAACAGGGCAAGAAGACACAAGTTACAAGACCTGGGGACACATTGAAGGCCAAGGCAGCTCCTAGCTTCACAGCCAAGTTGAGGTTCATCTTTCTACCCCTGCCCTGGAAAGGCTGAGAGGAAAAGTCCCAGGCTCTGACCGGAAGGACAGATGCAGCAAGCCCCAAGCACTTTCCACATTGCAGGAGGTCCATCTGGGGAAGTGCTTTCCTCTGCCACGGACAGCAAAGCCCAGAGCTCTACTTGCAAAGCAGCGTCCAGAAACCCCTGGTGCTGAGTCCCAGGCCAAGCTTGCTGGAAAGCCACGCACAACAGGGTATCTGTGCACAGGGTCTGAGAGTGCCCTGCGATGTCATGCAGTGAAAAAGTAGTTCTGCATGCTCAAAAGCCTCTTGCTGCCTACTGCTTGTCCCATGCAATATGCTTGCTGCTCCCACCACACATGCGGCCAGGCCCTGGCAGGCAAACCTGGGCTGGGGTGCAGACCTTACCATTGCGTAGTAGCCATCACTGGCCAGGATGATCACATCAATGGGAGATGTGTGATTGGCCACGCAGATGCCTCCATTTCGGGGTCTGTTTTCTCTAAATGCAAAACAAAGGTACAGATGAGGACAGAGGAACGAAGTGTGAGGCCTGCAAGAGGCACGGCATGGAGCAGCTAGTGGGAAGGGACACCCTGCAGCAGACAGTGCCTCCTTACCGGTCATGGTAGGTGATGATGGCTGTGAGGGCACGCACACAGATCCGGTAACACATCAGGTGGACATGCTTGCTCAGGAACTCCTTACACCTGCAGCCCAGGACAAAGACCATCACCCCCCAGTTCTACAATCTCCCCTGTAATGGTGCCACCCAGCCCAGCTGCCCCAGGCCATGAGATCCAACCGAGACTTCACATGTGTCCTACAGAAACACATCTCGTCCTGGGTTTTGCTGTCAGCTTATGACCACTGATTCTTAACTCATGAGAACCAAACTTTGGCCTTTGCTCTTTTCTGTTCTTATTCCTTTCAGAGCCCAGGGCTGAGCACTCTGCCATGGGCTTAGTGCTCACATCTAGGTCTTTTGTTTAAAATTACAGGGTGTCTGTTCCTGAGAGGCTACAGATGCCAGGACCACTTGCTTTGTCTGCAGCAGGCAGAACAGATAGGCCTTGCAGGAAAACTTCAGGATTATCAGGTCTCAAACTGCACAAGGGGCTCCCCATCCCCTCTTCCCTCAAAGACGAACTCACCTTCCATTTGGCAAATATCCCACCACTGTAGTACCAGTCACCAACAAGCTGATGCCAGTAAATGCCAGGGCTATCCTGCAGAAAGAGGGAAGCTACATGCTAGCAAAACCAGGCCACAGTTCCTACTCATCAAGTAGCCTGTCTCTGCTGATCATGTTGAACAGGGTCCGTGGGGCTTGGAGACCAGTTGCACTGGCTGCAGTGGGAACAGGCCATCAGCACCACCTCAGCAGGCAGGTTCCTGCAGCAGCACTCACCTGAGGGGCAGAAGGAAGCAGTAGCGGATGAGCACACCCAGTCCCCAGAGTACAGTGAGGCGCAGGCTGATATACTGGAAGTTGTAGTTGGTCCTGCTGAGCAGGTTCCAGGACTCCAGCTCTTCAGCTGAGAACCTCTTGGTCACTTCATCATCCATGATGGTCTCGATGCCTTTGCGGCAGAAATAGAAGATATCTGAGAGCTCAAACTCAGGGGTGTCCAGGGCTTTGCCACTGCCACTCCGGCGGATCTCTTTGATCTCCTCTTCCAGTGATGTTGGCTCCTTTGCGATGATACCTACAACACGCAGCAGGCAGCTCTGAGCAAAGTGCAACTAGCCCGCTCAAAGAGAGCTGAGAACCAGGGCCCTTACTCGCCTGCCCTCCACAGGGCCCCCTTCCTTTCTCCAGTCCAGACAGGCATAAACCAGTCCTCCCAACTATCTAGAAATGAAGCACTCCCTGGGTGCTTCCCTCCCCTTCCTCACGAAATGGACCTCTCCATAGGTCCCTCCAATCCATCCACATGGAAAAGGCTTCCCAGCATACCTCAGCTGCTCAGAGACACCACATTTACCCCATCTCCCATGAAGAATTTTGAACTTCATACATACCCATGCAGGGCAGGATCTTACCATTGACATAGGGCTTGTATAATGGATGGTTCTTCTCCTTGGCACCACGCTCTATTCTCAGTGTCGCCCACTGCAAGAGACACACATGACAAGCAAGATTTGCAAGGCCTGTAGTTCCACTTCATACTACCCCTGTCTTACAGTCGACTTCCAGGGAAGACCATGGTTAAGGGGAGAAGATGGGGCTAAAGCAGGAAGCTTCCGTACACAACTGAAAGAGTGATGAACACAACTGAACCAAGGTGGAAGCAGAGACTGGCCTGGGAGGAACGTTTTTACAGCAGAGATCTGTCTGCAATGGAAGAAGAGGACCGATGGGGAGGTGACTAGCAGAGGCATAGGACAGCCATGATGTGCACACGTCTGTGTGCCATTCTGCACAGCAGAGGCCCAGCGGGAAGCAGGGAGTGCCAGAAGGAAGAAGAGTGCTCAGTGGTGAGATGGCACAGCAAGATTTTCTGCAGCCTCCGTGTCCTGTACTCTCTGTTGCACTTGGCATGTGGTTGCCACTGCACAGCCTCTGGATGGACCGTGCATCCTGCTGCGGTGGTCCGCATCACAGCGCAGGAAGCCAATCATGGGACTGGTGGTATTTTTCAACACTCATTTCTTCCAAGCTCAAAGCAGAGACTGTGTTTTCTGGCTGCTGCTAAAAACATCAGGCTGATGACGGGATGGGATCCTTCCCTCCCCAATTCAGCTAACAGCTGCTGCTGCTTCTCAGCTCACCAGTCAGTCCAAAACAGCAGTAGCAAGCACCCTCAGACAGCTCTCTGGCAGCTGGCTGCCAAACCCCATGCCCAGACTACCTGTTATCCACGGAAATCTCTCTCAGCTAATTCTCAAGGGCACCAGCAAAAACCTCAGGCTGGATTTCTGGCCGGTCTTCCTGCCTGCCCTCCAAGTAACCCTCTCACCCTCACACTCTTGTTAGGAGAACAAGCTTGTTAGGAGAATAAACTTCTAAGGAGGACTTGCGTACAACACGCTTATTGCTCCAGGCCGGCTGCTCCATCAGGGATCTGTGAAGAAGGGGAAGCCGCTGGGAACTCCTGGCATCCCAGTCTCAGCCCATGCCAGCATCAGATGAGAAGGCAGCAATGTGGGAATGCTAATTGCATATGGAGTGTCCAGCTCATCTAGCAGCTTCCTCTGACAGCAGAAGGAACTGCGGGATTGTAGAAGATTGTCTAGACACTGCCATCCCAGGAGAAGTTAGAAGAGGAGCTCTGACCCAGCAGGAGCCGGGCAGCCCATGGAGAAAGCGTTTCTCGCAAGCCCAGCATGTCTCTATCCTGACTGCGGTAGCAAAAACCCCAGACTCCCACCTGGGAAGTACCAGGCAGGTCTCCCTCACCACCAATAGAGATGTGCAGCTGCCACTCCAGGCCCCTCAGCTCTGGCTGTGTCCCACAAGTTGCCAGACTCAAGCACTGCCCCTCCAGGCTAAGTTTACAACACTGGCCTCTAGAGCTGGGAAAATCTTTTGGGGAATAACGCTCCCCAAAAATACAATTCTGAATGACCACACCTAGTGAGTGAATTTTCTACCACATCTGTGAGCAGTTCTGACAGAGTGCTCCTCTCTGTCACCACAAAGACTGTTTGATAAAAGCTGAAATAGACTTTGAAGTCTTTTCAGAAAAATAGTTTCAAAATTAAAACACCAAAATAGGTGCTGAGATTAAGCGTTCCTGATTTGAAGAAAGAAAAAAAAAGAAAACAAGGTGAAAAGTTCCATTTCAGAGAAACCAAACTTCTTATTAATTTTTTCTCGCAGTTCAGTCACTAAATTTGAAGTCAGGTCTTCAGACATCTGTGTTAATGAAGCACCTCAAAAAGCCTAGGGTCTTCCCATTCATACCTCAGACTTTTGGGAAGACTCAGAGTTTAAAGAGCTGGACGCTGCAAGCTCCAGGGCTGCGTTCCCAAGCCAGCCAGTACAGAGATACTCCTGGGGAAGACCAGTTCAAACAGCAGTTGCTGTACCATAAATCCTTTAGCAGCTTGAACTCCACATTTAAGAGCCTAAAACCTCCCTATCAAGCACAGGGCACCCCTCTTCCTTTTGCTTGGGCTGCCAGGGTAGGGCGGTGTAGACTTTATCTACTAGGAGTTTGACAAAAATTCTGGTCTCACCAGGGACTTGCTTCAAGGAGAGGTGTTGACTGTGAGACAGCCCATAAAATTAGCCTGCCAAAGGCAGGCAAGGGAACAGCATGACCCCAAGCTGGAAAATTCCACCTGGCCTCTCTGTGCCAAGAGGGTCAGCAAGGGCTGCTGGTCATCCTCAAGAGGCTGCAGGTCCAGACACGGCTGCTGGGCTCAGCAGATAAGCAGGCAGCACTCCGGGACAGAAGGGTGTTGAGAGCTCTGGGTTCTGGCCACAGACAATTCAGGGCTTGCAGTACAGAAAGTCCTGCCTTACCTCCTGCTTTTGCTTCATCCAAACATGCTGGAGAGGAGCAGCCTGCTGACTGCAGCCTTGTCCCTCCCCATCACACCCTGCACCCCTTTTGGCTCCTTTCCACATCGAACTGTAACAGCACTCCACCTTGCCTGGGACATGAACCCATCCAAGCACACAGCTTCTCTCAGGACATCTACAGAGCCTACTGTAGTATCGCATACTTATGGGCCACACTATCTTACTACTTTACTTGAAGACTTATAGGATTAATTACAGGGAGAAAACAGCCCATGAACAGAGGTCTAGTAAACTGCATTTGGCTGAGATGACCCAAACGGGTCATCTGGCACCAGCACATGTCACCAACAAACCAATCTCCCACCCCAGTCATCCGCAATGATCTCCTGAGGGGCAAAAGCCTCTCCTCCTAGCATGACCACGCTTGACAAGACCCCTGTAAACACACCGAAAATTCTGAAAACATGACTTACCTGAAAAATCTTTAATAATGTTTTCATGTAAACCTTGCGGATGCCAAAGGAGACTCCAAAAATTGCTGGCACAATGATGAAAACCAGCAGCAGAGTGAAGAGGACAGTTATGGAAATCCCCAAGAGATTAACAACCAGGCTGTCAAAGGGGAGCAGAAGGAACATGGTGAAGGGCCCAGGCAAGGCTGGTGCCCTGCAGCCAGACAGAAAGGCTGCCCGCAGCGATTAACCAGTCCTCCTGTTATTCAGCAACAGTCTCACACATGCACTGAGTCCACAGCCTGCTCACAGACCCCATTCCAAAGTTCACATCCTTTTTGGGCTCTGCGAGAGAGGGAATGCAACAGGATCAGGGAGAGCAGTTGGGAAACCAAGCAAACGGTCTGCCAGGAGCCCAGGTGAGTTCAGACAGTGTGGGCTGAGGAGCTCAAAGATGGAACACGCACACAGGTTCCTCCATGGGCGTGCAGTGGGCACTGCAGTGACACAACTGGGTGAATGGATATCCTCCCAAGGCGCCGCTGAGCAAGTCCTGCCGTGGGGCAGCTTGTGAAGAAGCTGGCAGCAGAATCCCCTTCTGGCTGCTGAGAGCATGCAGAGTCTCTTCACAGGGACAAGGTGGAGTCCATCCCTGAGCCTGCATTGGAGGAGATCGAGGGAGGTGGCACTTGCAGGAGCCTACCGTATGTGGAGCTATTATTGTTCTTTCCGTGAGGACACAGGCACTAGCGCAGATCCTTGCATGACGCCTGGAACAAGTTTAATTCCGGAGGCCCCTGGCATCCACTCACACTGAAGGGTCGTTACATACACGAATGAAGCCTGTGTCCCTGGAAAACTCTTCAAACAGCGAGTTGGCTTTTTGGCAGACAAGGCGCTCACATGCCACCAGCACTAGTGGAGGAAAGGGAAACCAAAGTCAGGCAAGTACTGCAGCTCACAGAGACGTCAACTCAGAGAGGGTGGCAGGAGGCCAGGGACAGTGGGCTCTGAAACCTGGAAGGCAGTGCTTGGGCTGAGGTCACATCACTCAGAGCAGCTCCTGAGACACCACAGACTCGGACTGGCACTCCAGCTACTGCCTGGCACTGTCACAGACTCAGGAATCACCCCCTGCTGCCACTCATCCTGTATTTTCATACCATTCACACCTCAGATTGAGCAGACTCCTCCAGAACCACGCCTAGAGCACAGGACGCTACAATCAGGTCCCACGTACAGGAAAGGAGCCAATGGAGTGACAGAAAACCCTTCCTCATGACAAAGATCTTATTGTCTCTCTCATTTCAAAGGCATCCGAGAGCACTGAGCTAGCCAGGTACCCAGATTCCTGGGAAAGAATCACTTCCTCTACTCCTGTACACACGTCACCCCCCAGTCACACAGGGCAGCTTTACAGGACAGGAAGTTAGCCCAAGAGGAGAATTATTGCTGATGATTAGCCAAAGTGGAACTTGTTGGGGCACGGGGACCAGTCAAAGGTCAAACACCCGGCACTACAGCCCTTCCAGGGGAGGACACCCTCCATACCACGGGTATGCACGAGGCCAACTGAGGCTAGTAAAAAGAGACAAGTCTGCTTGGGGGAGACTTCTCTCCAGATACCTGCGGATGGGATTTAACCGGTAGCTGACAAGCGCATAGGAGCAGAGCAGAGTCTGGGAAGATCCTCTTGCTCCCCTGTACAGTGTGTTCCAGCTGCTAGCTCAGCACTGCTATACCAGTAATGCTAAGAATATTGTTAAGTGCTTCAAAGGAACATGCACGCCTGCATAAACCACGTCCTGGGAGAGGCAGCTCTCCAGCCGCGCATATAACTGCTCATTATGCCAGAGCTGTCACCCATCAGAACCAGGACTCGTGCTAGCAAACTGGTCAGACCAGGCATCTGAGCTGGCAGCCGCTGCCCTAAGAGGGGCTCAGTTATTGCATTCCTTCTGTGTCACCCAGCTGTGGCCCATCGGGGCAGGCCACGCACCAGGCAGCACGCACGGCCAGCAGCCACGTGTGATGAACCCTGGGCAAGCACGGGCAGCCCTGCCTGCTGGCTACAACTCCGGGGCTCACGCCAGGACGATGTTGCCGACTCCCGCGGGCTGGCAGGACGGCTGTCTGGCCCCACCGCTGTAACGCCCCAGGGCAGAGGCAGAACCCGGCTGCCGCGGCCCGGCGGGCACAGCGATCGCATCCCGCGCCGGCCGCCTCTGGGCTGCGGCTTCAGGTTCAGCACCCGGCGGCCGCGGGTGAACCCCTTCCACCCGAACGGCGGAGATGCTTAACAGCGCACCGGGGGCTGGGCGCGGTGCGGCCGCAGCGAGGCTGGGGGCAGCGGCGAGCGTCGCGCTCAGCTTTATTCACCGGCAGCGCGGCGCGGCGCACGGGGACACGGCCCACGAGCGCAGCGAATCAGGGCAGGGCCGGGGCTCGGCCCGGCGACCTTCGGCCTCGGCGTGTGCGCGCCAGGCAGCGGGTGCTCCGCAGGGAGCGCAGGCGGAACTCCCGCCGGCAACCCGCGGCCCGCCGAGC
>VYZW01050592.1:20197-36942 GCA_013401315.1 Balaeniceps rex
AGCGCGGCCACCCCCGCCCCGCCTGCGCCCCCCGCAGCCCGCTGTGCCCGCTGGCCCCGCGTCTCCCCAGACACCGGGGGGGCGGCGCTGCCCCCCATGCTGTGCCGCAAAGGAGCCCTCTCGAGCGAGGACGAGTAATGAGGGCCGGACCGGCAAAGGCCGCGAAGGAAGGGGGCACAGAGGCCGGGCCAGCCCAGCGACGCGGGTACCGGAGGCCATCCTCTCTCTGCCGGGTAACGCTCCTGGCTGCGGCCTTCTCCTCCGGAGCCCAGCTTCCTGCTGCTGAGCTCAGCTGTGAAGTGGGCTAACAGGAGGAGCAGCACAGAAAAAGCTCCTAATGCCAGAAAACGGCAAGTGCTTTTGTAAGATAAACGTTTACTGAACTACTGATGCCTGGAGGAAGCTACAGGAAGAAGAGGAGTGTGTTCCGCTCACATTGTCTTTAGTGGTGGGAGGTTTGAACTAGTTTTATACACCCCTTTTCAGGTGCTTCGAAGACAGGTGTTTCCAGGGTGTCTAAGCACAAAGAAAATCCCAGACTCTAGACTCATCCTCTATCAAAAGTGAAACTAACTCAAAAGTTTCTTACCCCGGTTCCTTGCCCTGAGAAAGAAATTCACTCACACCTCAGCAGGCAAGAGACACTGTGGTGTCCCTGACATTTATATTCAAAATCACCTTCACTGATTAGCTCACATGTGACTTCTTGACAGAAAAGACTGTCACCTAAATCAGATCACCCCTGCCCTGTACTACCTGCTAATCTCTCCAGAGCTGTCTAGCCATTTATGTTAAGCAGCCCTGATTGTTCCTGCTGACAGCACAGATTTTCATCAGCTCATGACACAACCTACCTATCAGCATTTATACGTGGCTGTCCATTGCCACTGTGTCCAAATGTCTCCAGCACAATGCAAGACACCTCTTGCAGGATGGACAGAAGTGAGCTTAAAGCCAGCACTTGGCTGGCAAAAATCTGCAGTTCAGCCCTGGCCTCAGTCAGCGACAACATCAGAAAAAGAAGCAAAAGAGTCAAAGCAGCACCATCCCCTAGAAGGACGTGTGGCACTCGCGCCACTGCTGGCCAGACGCTCCTGCCTGGGGAGGAAGCAGGACAACGATCTTTGTGGGTGACCAGGAGCCAGATGCACTCGTCTGGCTGGGCCTGCAGGAGCTGGAGATGTCTGCTGTTGCCCAGTACTCCTGGGTACCAGTCCCCCAGCCTGGCCAGCACCAGAGCACATCTGTCTGCCAGGCCTAGGCCAGACCTCCTGCTGTCAGCACGCAGCCGACACGCTGCGCCAGAAGCCTTGAGCTGAAGCCCTGGCTGGTGACCATGCTCAGGCCTGAGCTGGAAGCAGCACTCCCCGTTTCTGAGGCCAGCCTCGGAGACAGGCAGCGCCACATCCTTCCACAGGTCAGCTGGAGGATCAGCTACAGCGTACACACCCCTACAAGGTTTAACTGTGGCTACAACTGCCCAACTTAGAAACCCAAGCAACACCTCCCGAGGTTGTGACAGCAAACTGCCCCCCTTTTCTCTGAACTAAAGGCTCTTGCTCATGGTCTTGCAAGTTGTCTGCTTTTGAATCTTTGAATATTTGAAACTTTTTCCCACAATTTCCAGTTGTCTCCCCACTGCATAGGAAAGTTTGTGTAGGTAGTTATTGCTACTAAGGAATAATCACCTTCACGAAATCACATATTATTTATTTGAGATCATTTTCCTGTAGGTAGCCAGGAAAAAAGAAATAGAACCACCTTCGGATTACTTTTCCTAGACGGAACTTTCAGAGGAACAACTCCCTTGCTACCAGCTCTAACGCACGTATTTCTCAATTCTGGGAAAGCTGCTGTCACCCAGAAGCACAGCAGCCTACAGCCAGGGTTAACTAGGGCAGTGGAAGACAAAGCCCACAGAAAAATACCAGGGACATGATTTCCACACTCCACATTTCACACACAACTGGGGCCCAAGCGAAGACAGTCCCCGGTGCACTGTTGTGATGGGTGGCATACTAGATGACTCCATATGCTTACAAGCACAGATGCCCTCCAGCACATACAATGTCAGCAGTTGCTTTCTGAGAACCATCCTTTCATCACATCCTCTCAGGCCGACAGTGCATTTCCCCCCCACTTCAGTGACTTGGGGGAGTCAACACAGATGTGAAAGAGGCTTCCTAGCAATGAAACCACTTGCCCCACCTTTCTCCTGCACTCAGGAGAGCAGATCCGGCTCAGGCTGCGAAATCACACCTCACCATCAGTGCCCTGCTTGCGACCTCTTTCACCATCCACTTACTTTGCGTTTAAAGCTAACCACTCAGTAAACCAAAGCTATCTCCACCTTGGAGGGAGCAGAGAACAAGGGATGTATTTGAGCTCAAGCCTTACAGCAGACCCCATGGAAGCTGGAAAAGCTGCTCCCACTCTGCACATTCTCTTCCAGAGGCACAGATTAAGGTGGATGGACTGCCAGGTCTTCTCCTCCTCCTTTTTGGTACAAGCCAAAAGCATCACTTCCTCAACAAAGTTGCGGACACTCCCCCTTCCCCCAACACAGACAGAACAGAGACACAGCATTAGCAGTGAGGCAGTATCCCGTCCCAGAAGTGGCCCAGTATTTAGTCATGCAAGGACACAAAAAGCAGACAAGCAGCATTTTCAGGTATGCCAAAACTGAATCTCACTATTAGCCTACTGTTCAGCTATTAGCCCACTGTTTCAGCCTACTAGCCATCTTAAAAAGTCTTGCACTGCCTGTGATGATGTTGCCATGTGCCAGCTGTCAGACTCCAGAGAAGAGCTGTACTGAAGGCACTCTAGAAAGAAACAGATCCAGTTAAGGCTCAGCTGCTAGAAGAGGACAGGCACCCTTACACTCACATTGCTGCAGCCACGTGAGATACAGCGGTAAGGCAAGTACTAGCTGTCTGGACAACTGTCCAGTCAGACTTAATAGGGCCAAGGAGAAAGTCTGCCAGACGTGCCACCTGGACATTCTCCAAGCAGCTCTTCTATAGCACGCTTCTGTAGCAGTGGATTAACGACGACTTTGGCTGGGAGCTTCAGTCACCTCTGTGAAGCTGTCTCGGCTGTAGATACAGGCAGGGCACAATCCACAGCCCTTCCTGGGGGGCTGTGCAGAGGTATGTACTACTGATTCCTAAGGATTAAAACCAGCCTCCTCTTAACGTCTATGCTTAAAAGAATCTTCTTTACCTAAATGGATTCATTAGGAACACTATAAACCACACATGCAAAGCCACTCACACTACAAGATGCACTGTGTCACCCCTCGCCTGGCAAAGGAAGGGGAGTGTCAGAGGAGCACCAGGCTGTTCCTCACAGACCACCATGCAGGGAAGACCCTGCCCTGAAGGAACACAGGCCACTGTCTGTCCACGCATCTGACAGGCACTGAGCTGAGGTAGCACGGGACACCCTGGCTTCTCCTCCAACTAGAAGAGGCATGCATGGGTCAACAGGGCCAGAGGAGCTTTTCCTCTACATGACCAGCACAAAGGAATTGCTTGTCCCCCTTGCCCCAGCAGCTCTTTCAGCAGAAGGGAGTTTGACAGTTTCTACCCTCACAACCACAATTAGAAGCTGTACCAGAACCCCTCACTCTGTGGAGGGAGGGTCTTCAGGTCACACAAAGCAGAAAGCTGCTTTCTCCTGAGCCCATGATTACAGGTGTTCCATTTTAGTGAAACTGGCTGACACTGGTCTTAAATAAGGCATCCCAGCAGCTACACGCTGAAGCTTTCCAGAAAATGCCCTCTGACTCGTCACTTTGCATTTGTTCTATTGATCCAAGTCTCCCTGCACAGGGAGCTGAATGCTCTGCTGCAGAAATCAAATACAGAGTGCTGGCCTGATAGGAAGCAGTACGAATAACACACAAAGCATAGAATGTGAGGCAAAAACAAGACTCCCATTCTTATCCTGCAGCAAGAGACTGTTCTGGGAAAGCTCTGCCACCAGCCTCATGCTCCAATATCTTTCTAAACAAGATGAAGGCACCACAAGCCCCTACAAGCTTACAAAATTCCTTAGAGCTCTTCTCCACAGTGCTCAGCTGCTGATCATGCAGACCATCCTGTATAAGGGCCCTACTTGCTCTGGAGTTCACTGACCAAGGCAGCCTTGAGCTTGAGGATTAGCTGTAATAGTGGTGCAATCTCCCTGAAGTCAGTCAGTCCAAGGAAGCCGGTCGGAAAAGGCTGGAAAAACAGCAAGCCCTCTCACCCCCTCACTGGACTTGATCTACATGCAGAATTTCAAGAGGTGAAATAGGAGCACGTAAATCCTCTGTGCAGGATCTGCTCTGGTGTTGGCTTTATGCAAAGTCTGTGCACACAGAACTGCAGATCGAAACAGTATGAAGACCCCATGGCTCTGGCACAAACACCCTGAGCATGAACCAGTTGCTCTGGTTAAGAGGTTTGTGACAAACCTGCAAATGCTGTCTGACATTTCCAAAGCTTTGATCGTGATTGCATCATTCACAATCTGATCGGAGAAAACACAGCTGCCCATGGCTCCTGGAGGCACTCACTCCTTGGCCCAGGGCAAGAAATGCCATTATCGGCACAAGGTCCAGGCAGCAATTCCAAATCCAGGCCTGCTCTGCAGGCAAATCTCAGATACCTGTAATGGCAAGGGTGGACATTTTACAAGGACAGTGTTATTATTGCCAAAATGCCAGGAAAAAGCAGCACAACTCCTCTCTGTCCATATTAGAAGGGGCTGTACTGACACAACTGTATCCACACTGGGACACAGGCTGCACAGGCAGAAAAAAATCTTGTGCAGCCTGCCCTTCCAAGGAAGGACAGACTTGCTGTTTGGCCTGCATAACAATGTTTCAAGGGAGAAACTCGAGGTAAGTAGAAACCCTGAATTCCTAAGCTCATGGCCATCTCCCAGCTGATATTGTCAGAAACACAAAGGGAACAAACTTGGTAAACTCTTCACCCTCCCTTTCCACTGCAGGTAAGGAGCTGGTGCTAAGCACCCCACACAGGACCCTATGGCTCTCCCCTGCTTGCCCATGACATTCCCTTTGCTCTGAGCTGCAGCTTCCATCCTTAACGTGTTCCAAATCCTCCTGCTCCTTCTGCAAGAATCAAGATTTGTTCTGCCAGCAAATACCTTTATGTGTGGTGGTTTTTTGCTCAATGGATCACATGGCAAAGATGGTGCAGAAGTACCCCTCCCCGTTCACCTCAGAGAACTGGCCACTTGCACAACATCCAGGGTTGCACAGACTCTGGGACGAGAGCAAAGCTGATGGGGGAAGGTAGAGTTTACGTAGCTCGTTGCCACACCATTTGGTCAGTCAATTTCCACCTGATAGCCTAAAGAACAGTGCTAAACTGGAACAGGAATGAACACCCAGCTGCAGGTTTAAAAAGAGAGCACCCTGCTATTTACAGAGGCTGTATTCACCTTTGAGGACAGATGCACTCTGTCCACATCTGCTGTCAAACCAGCCTGGGATCTGGAGAGGCAGTAGCTACACTTGTCCCTCCCTCAAGACTCCAAGGGGACTGTGGCAAGGCTGCTGTAAAGCCTTGTTGGAGGGAGTGCTGTGACACGGACTGCCCTCGCTCAGGAGCACCAGAGAAAGGAGTCTGGCTGTATTCCAGGCACGTCATAAACAATTAGGCATTTGATGAGCTGTGAGGGCAACAAGCCCCTCTGCACCAGCAGCGGGAAAGATGTCCTGCTGTTTTATCTGCATGCTTTCAAGGGTACCCCTTCCAACACCAGTGCCACCCTGCCCAGCCACGCCACGTCCGAAGGCGACTCGGCCCGGGCGGCCCCACAGCCCGACCCCACGGAGAGCTCTGCCGCACCGCCCCGGCGCCACCTGCTGACCGCGCCCAGCCCCGGCAGCTGCGGGACGGCGGGGGCACAGGGGGGCACGGAGGGGCACGGCAGCTGCAGCAGCCGGCCCCCCTGCACCACCGCGGTCCTGGCCCTGCACTTACCGCTTGCGCTTCAGATGAGCTGCACCGCTCCAGAGGCCACCAGCGGGGCAATGGTCTTGTACCGGATCAGATGCTGCGAGCCCTCCTCCAGGTCGATGGTGTACTCTCTGCCAGACACAGGTGTGAAGTGAAGCTGCCTCTCCTGTTTTGCTTTAACCCACACCAGTTTTGTGAAACGAACTTATTTGCATGCACTGCACGGGGAAGCACCCACCTACCTCTGCTCATCCGTCTCTGGCTCGACCAGGATGTTCTCCTGACGCTCCAACACCCTCAGGAACACAAAGGAGTCCAGGCTGGGCTTCGGAACTGCAAACAACGGATTCAGAGCACAAGCTCAGCACTCGCTTATGTTCCTCTGCAGGACACCAAGCTAAGAGAGGGGTACGAGGGACAGCAAACTCATGGCCAGTAAAGGGAATGCTAGACGCTTCTGAAGATGTAGTGTGTACTGCCTCAACATAAGACAAGACTCGATGGCAGGGGCCAGCACAATTCTCTGACAGCAGCGCCAAGGGACAGCAACATCAAGCCATGTACCACGCAGCAGAGCAGTGTTATGACATTGTCATGTCATCATCTTTGCTTCTACTGAGCGCCAGCTGGAGGACTAGCCCTTAACATTTCGTGCTCCCCAGAGCTTTACCCACACCCCTGCTGTTATAATTTTCAGATTACCCTGTAGTCTGGATGTACTCACTTGATTTTAGGAGAGACACTTTCTGCAGGTTGGGCGGCATGTGTTTTAGGGCCACATTTTTCAGGTAAGTCTCTGTGTTTGCCATGTACCTGAAACAAATCATTGGAGCATTTACTGGTTTAATCAAATACAAATTTGCAGGGACAGCATTGACTCAAAACACCAGCAAGCAACATCTCCTGGTCCCACAGGCATGGCCAGAGGCAAGCCTAATGGCTTGCCCTGGTAACTGGCTCAGAGTTACCAGAGTTATTTTATTTCACCTCTTTCAAGTTGTCAAGTATTGGAACAGGCTGCCCAGGGAAGTGGTCGAGTCCCCATCCCTGGAGGTATTTAAAAGACGGGTAGACGAGGTGCTCAGGGACATGATTTAGTGGTGGACAGGTATGGTTGGACTTGATGATCTTAAAGGTCTTTTCCAACCAAATGATTCTATGATTCTTTCCTTATCCATAAGGAAACCTCCTGGTAAACCTGTGATTTTTACTGCAAACCTGTCTAAGGCTAACAGTCTAAGGCTGAACAGAACTGTTCAGCGTAACACACGGGTGAGTTCTATAACCCATAAAAAGGAAGGGAGATGCATCCAAAATCTACTCACTCTTTAGCAAACACAAACTCCTCTGGTGACAGAATGGAAGGCTCCCCTTCAGCTCGAGACTTCTCCTTCTCCAGGACATGGGGGAAAAACTTCTCTATCTGATATTGGAACAAAATCCCAAAGACTGTAACAGACCTCTCCCAGCAGTGCAGTGCCTACAATATCCACTCCCCAGAGGCTCCCCCTACAAGCAGCATTCCACTGCTGTACAGGTATATGCAGCAGCCGCAGGCCTGCCCAAATACCTGCTGCTGAATTAATAGTGATACTGTCAGCTAGGGTCTCCAAGCTGCACAACCATATGTGTACGCGGCAGGACCCAGCCAGAACATGCAAGCATTCAATTGTGCCATCCTGGGCTTAGATGAGGTAAGAAAACAATCATAGCAATGCTGTGATCCTCCTTCATCACAACAGAAAAGCGTGTCCAAGGAATGAATTCCTTTGGATTGCACTTCGGAGGACACAGAGAGAGAGAGAACACGCTTTAACTAAGTGCCTTGCTGAAGCAGAAGACCTTGTATGGGTAAAAATCACTCCTGAAGTCACCCTTTTTCATCCCCTGGGCAGCACAAGCAAGTGTTACCTTCACAAGCCTACATCGCAAGTAGCTGCTGAGCACGTAACGGATCCTTTCAATCTCCATGCGGTGAACGCTGACCTTCAAGTCTCCTCTCTTTGCCCGTTTCAGGTTTGCCTCCTGCAAGGAAAGGCAAAGAGAAATTAAATGGCTGAAATGTCAAACAAGAAACCGAGAGGAACATGGGTTTTGTACATTGGGCCCACAAAAACAGACTGCAGCCGCTTTTGGTGACACAAAACACACTGTTTCCTTGTATCCCTCAGTCCCCTCTCCAAGACAAGCTCAAAGAAAGTACTCAGAACAGCCTCATCTCAGGGACAAAGCAGCAATCCTGGCAATCCCAGGGGGACCCAAGCATGTATGTGCCAGGCCAGGCAACCAGGGCCTGCCTGTACGACCACCTTAGCCCAGCAGAACCTACCATATGGTCCAGCTGCTCCACAACACACTCAATGATCTCAGGTTTGCTCTCCAGCAGCTCTGGGGCAAACTTCTCATTCAGCCAGGCCTGAAAGAAGGCACGCTGTAAGTAGAAGTGAGGAATGCACCTGCTATACGCCCCAACCCCCAGAGAAGCCAGAAACTTAGGCCTCCCCACCTCCTCCGGCGAGCGCAGGGGCCCGGCCCTCAGCCGCCTCCATCTCCCCCACAGAGCCAAGGGCCCAGCTTTCAGTCACTTCCCCAGGGAGCCCAAGGGCCCGGCCCTCAGCCGCTCTCCCCAGCCCACGCTACCTGCTCCAGGCTGCGGATAAGCTGCGCGGGGGTGAGCACCAGTTCCTCACTGCCCCCGTCCGAGTCCGCCTCCGTCCCCTCACCGCTCGCTGCCGCCATGCCGCCACAGCCTCCCGCCAACAGCTACGGCCGCCCACACATGCACCGCCCAACCCACTGCGCAGGCGCCCTGCGCGGCCCGGATCCACCCTACTGCGCAGGCGCCCCCCGTGGCGTCGGTGAGCCCCCGCTGCGCATGCGCCCGGCGCGGCATAGCTTGTCCCCGCACTGCGCAGGCGCCCCACCCCCAAGAAAATGGCGTCAGGAGCCGTGAAAGGCTGCTGAAAAACAAAGCTATATTAAAAGTGGACAAAAGAGTCGCGGCTTAGGAACTGATCTTGAAATGATGCCAGCTCCGTTTGTTCACAACCAAGACCCTGCTACTGTAGAAGTAAAAAAATTTCCCCGATAGTGCTACTTCATGCAAAGCAGTGCTATCAAACATGACACAGACACAGTTTAAGAAAAAATTTACTAATGCATTAGTACTTCTGCCAATATTGCAACAGATGTGAAAGGCAAACGCTGTTACAGTTTAGAAAAAACAAGTTTTATACAATTAAAGTATTAAATTTCGAAAAAAAAGTGGCTGAGTAATAAGCCTGGAATTTCAGATCCAGTATTAGCACCTACAGTACCACCAAAAGCCAAAACACTTCTCCTTTTCTAAATTCTTGAATTCCTTCTACAATTGGACAACAACGCTCAGAACCTAACCAGGACATCCTTGCTTTGATAAGGGAAAAAGGATATAAGAGAAAAATATTAAGCCAGCTTGGTTTGTAGGAACTTTACTTTTGCAGGTATTGCTGGGGAATGTCGATGCATGGGGGATACTAAATAATGCACAGTTCTACTTTTCAATAGTGTGCCAGCAGATAGAATTAAGAAACCATCTTACACAACATCTAACAGTTTGTCAAATCAATGTTTTCCTATAAATTATATATAATAAATCCATAAAGAAACAGCTTTACACTTCACATTAATCAGAGTAGGGTAGGAATTGTTATGTTTATTGGTTCAGCATCCATTTTATTGTACTTACTGTTTTATGAATGAACAGACCCCCTCTTCTGGTGAACATTGACAGATGCAATAACAGCACAAATACAGTAGTAGAAAAAACATCAGTATTAAAGTCCGGCTATTCCTCCCCCTTCTAGGAACAACCAAAACATTAAAACAAATAACACTTTGCCTTCTGGTTTTCCACGAGGATCAGCACAGGAAACATAAAATGCTTGTCGCCTTGAGTCACTTCTCGCCAGGCAGAGGCACTGTGTATCCCCTTCACTCCAATACTGAACTGGAGGGAAGGCCTCATTTCTGGAAAATTCCCAACTCTTGACTTGCAGCTTTCCAAAGCCCGACTGATGTACAGAAGGGTTTAAGAACTAGGGAGGAACAGCACTGCACTTATGTGACTAAAACTAGACTTCGCTGGGCTAAGTGCCCCATTTCCTTCAGAAGAGTACGTAGCTTTATCACTTCTGCTTTTTCTTGAAAAAAACTAAAAAGTGATCTCATTGCTTAAAAGTTTGCCACAAAATGGATGCTGACCAGCTAGGTCACCCCATGTGGAGCAGTTTTAGGAAGTTAGTCCTTGTAGTAGATGGCACTGTGGATCTGGCAGCAGAGAAAGGAATGATGCTCTAAAGTAGGAGGTAGGGGAACTTTGATACAGCAAGTCCACTGTTGAGCTATCTGCTAGAAAAGAAGTTTCATATTATTAGAAACTATTACCAAATAAAACCAACAAAACTCTACACAATCCTTTACATAGCTATATTTTGTTATCTTATCAGGTATGTAGCAGAAAAGGTAGGGTTACCACGTGCTGTGGTAAGAGTACCAGGAACAGAAGCCAACACTCTGGATTTCATTTGTCTAACAGGAAATAAAGACCTTTACTTCTTTGTTTCTTTCTGCATAACAGGCATAAATATTTCCAATCTCTTTTCCCACACACATTGCCAACAACCTAGACTTAGACTACCATCCCAGGATCTCCAGAGTGCCTAAGACAAGGGAGCCAGTTCAAATTTGACCTTTTCAAAAGCAAAGCTTAATGAAAGTTCAATAGGTATTTTGGAAGCCCAGGGATAATAATTTTGCAGTTCTAAACTGCATGCAATTAGCACGATCCTTTATTTTAGTCTCTCTCTTTCAAGCACTGAGCACTCTTTTCGCTTTGTGACTCTGCCACAGAGTATCATGAAAACTAAGTGCCTTTCAGCAACTTTTTCCAGTTAAAGCTACCAAAGCTAGAGGTTGCTGGCCACTCTTAACTGAAAGCATCACAAGTCAAGATACTGAAGTGAGACCTGGAACAGCATCCAGCTGAAAAATTGCAATAAAAAGTTTTTGTATGCTAGAATACACTCAGGGACAGACTCGCACAAAGATTTTTCCACTTAAAACTATTGTTTTAATACAGTAGCAGATCTCAGAGTTGCTCTGAATTTACAGAGATGTTGCAGAGACCATTAGAAGTCCTAAGATATGTCACATGTTCCTAGCCAGAGTCATATCCTCTACCACTATACAGGACAGAAAGACAGTCCACATTTTGTAGAGCCCATTTAGGCTGCATTCGTGAACAGATCATCCAGGACAGCGTGCAGGCTCCAAATGACTAGGCTACAGTTGAGGAGATGAATACCTAATAAAGCTCCAGTTCCAGATCAGGCTTACTTGGGTACTTATACTGCTTTCAAAATAGATGCTTACTGACCACAAATATTTGTAATTCATCAAACTATCCAGAACTTTACAATACAAGTCCTTCTTCATTTTAGAAATTTCAGTTGTTTGAACACTGACAATTAGGTTTTATGTAATTGCTCAAAACCCACATCACCTACAAAAACATTCTGCAATAATTGCTGTGAAACGTGTCATGACAAATGGCTTGTGCCAAATATATGCAGATGCAGTTGATAAAACACAAACTTACTCCAAGAGCAGAACACAAGTGCCATGCAATACAACAGATTCCCAAGTGCTAATAACCAGGTAAAGAAGGATATTTTAAGACAGAATTAGCATCTACAAGTGATGCCAAGTTGACAAGCCAGAGTTGTTTAGAAACAGATGTGCGTCAGCAAGCATCTTCACCATTTTGCTTTACCAGAACTTCTTGTCATGGTTTGCTCCAGCTTGCAGTAGATTAATCTGGTTTATATGCACTGTAAATATGGGTCAATCATAAGCAGACTACCAAAAGAGAAATCCTAGAGACGCGTAGCAGAAGCAGGTTAGAAAAAGCACTGAAAGAGTTTAGTAATACTACCAAGTAAGTTACTTGCATTTTCCCTTTAGGCTGTGTAAGATTTGACTCTTAGAATATGCCGTATTCCAAGATTTAGGACAGCAGATAAGATACTGTATAAATACAGTATATGTTATCAAATGTTTCTGAGCAGAAGAGGTTTGGAAGAATCCCACCACTTGGCACATGAAACCGAAGTGTCACCCCAGGCAACAGTAGTTCTCTGTTCAGTCCCTTCTGAACACAAAAGCTGCCGTTCAACGGTATATAGAAGTGAATCTTCTACATACTTAGAACCAAGAAGGTAAAATGTAATTACTCACATCGATTTGTTCAGGATTCTGGGGCTAATAATAATATTGACTTCTAGGCAAAATACAAGGGGATCCTTAACATGCTGTGATTATGACCTGGATTTCATAAATGCTTGAAACATGGAAGCTTTTAAAATAGACCCTGGTCTGAAGTACCACAGAAAACATTCAAAAGGAAAAGCTGTATCTTTCACACCAGTATAGGAAGAGCAGGTACTAGTATAGCACCACCAATGATTTTTCTTGAATATTTCTCTCTCATGCTATTAGTCTGAAAACTGTTTGGAGAGCCAAAATAAGCATTTAAATAGTGACCTATTTTAAAGTCCAGATTGAAGGGTTAGTCTTAAGTCTGTTTGCTCGGAACCTTATAACAGAAAAACTTCAAGAGAATAAAAAAAGATTTTTATCTACAGAGCAGGTAACAATTTTGGACATGATACAGCATAATACAGGTTTAATGCATATTTACACAATCAAGACCTGAATTTCTCTAAAGGTAAATCTGGTATCATCTGATCTGTATTAACATTCGGTGGCATAATGCAAAGTACTGATATTTCTACTTATTCAGAAAACATAGTCCACACAATACATATGTGAACAGCCTTGGATTACATATAGTGGTGGGATAAATATTCTGTCTCAGTATGACAGAATCTACCCCTCTGAGCACAGAAAACAGGTTGAGATTGATCTAGTATAAGGTTAACATGTACCTGAGACTCCACAGTTTTATCTTCCGCTGGTCATACCTCTGTCTTCATAAATGGTAATTTCAATCTGCACAGAAAAGCTGTTACGGAAACATACTATAAAAAGTTTATGAAAACAAAAAAAAAAAGTGGAAAAACGTTAAGATATTAGAACCTTTGATCTTTCTGCTTCATACCTGCTGTTTCAAGGCTAGTTTCAGAGCTACAAAGCAAATGAACAGTACACATAAGAGATGCCCTGTCAGGTCAGATCAGTGGTCTATCCAGCCCAGGACTGTTCTAACAACAAGAACACAAGATGCTGTGCATGGAGAGTTTGTGAGCCTTGCCACCTTCTGTTAAATTTCAGGAAAGCCTATGCACTAGGCAAAAGTTAACATTTCTACAGTTCAGCTACTCAGTCACTAGCCAAACTGAAAATGCTTTTATTCAAGTTCAATTTTTTTTTTTCAGGAGGTATATGTATAGAAAAATGTGGAAAACATATTGAGAATAATGAAGTCAGGTAGGTGACAGCTATACGCTATTTAGACAAATACACAGATAACCCAACTGCAAGGAATTAGCCTTAGCATGCATTTAATTGGCATTCTCTGTTTCAAGTTGCTTTGGTTTCAATATTCGCAAAAATCTGATACATGTTACTCATTCTACCCCTAGATTTGATATGCGAGATCTTTACAACTACTAAGGTAATAACTAGATAAAATGCCTGCAGTGTGGTTCAAGAGTTGAAGAAAAAAGGTTAAAATAAGCCATGCCGGAACCAAGAGCAAGTGCTAGGCTGGTATCAACTTACAGTGATGTCATATGGCGAAATCTTCACCAGAACCTGACCTGAGGGTTGCAAATTAAACAACAGCCATCTCTTGCTTTCATGTTACCAATTTCTATCCTACCAAGTTGGTCACTTTTTTTTTCTAATCAGACAAACTGCATTTTTAGAGGTCACTGAAATAGAGGAAGCATCTGAAGTGTTGGAAGTACTCTGTTTATACATGCTGCATTTTCAAGTAAGTCTCAAAGGACAGACTCCAATACTGCGTTTTCATTGTCTTTTGATGTGACAAATCTTAATGTACTAAAATCCGACCAGAGAACAGTACACAATGGAGAGTAACAAGACTAGTCACATATTCTGCCATATCACAGACCAAGCATGACCAGAGGGTGCCATACTGAGATAAACAGGTAGTAAAATGGACAAACCATGAGACAACCTAAGAAAGCACAAAAGGATACAACTCTTAGTCCTCTTTCAATGGGGTCTGTCAGAAGGAGGCCCTGAGGAGCATAGATCTTCTCGTTCTGTTCCTGAATGAACTTGGCAATTTTCTTTAGAACCTGGTAATAGAATAGCACAGAAGTCACAGTTCCTTAGTCAGGTTTGCCTACATTAGAGTCAGAGCCCCAGCGATATCACAGATATAGCAATGTTGGGAGAGCCTAGCACACAACTAGAGACAGAACTTGCGTGATTCCTCTGAAGTACAAGCAATCATTACGTTACTCAAATTGACTAAGATAGACAAGTCTGTGTGATGTATATGTGAAATCACTCTGCAGTAAGATCCAGTCTATATGGAATTTGTACAACGACAGTAGAAGTCACAGAAATCTTACCAAGGAATAAGTCTTTGACCAAAGTCTATGAGACATACTGCCTTCCAAGTAACAAGGTAAACAAAAGAAGTGCACCTTTTCATAATGCGTTTCCATGCACAAGAAGATGGTATAGGCAGTCAGACAGGCGAGACACCCTTCAAGGTAAGATTGGCCCCCAAGTTTTTCAGCTTCTGCATAGAGGTTATTCAGTGTTCGGACAGTCTCTTCAAACTGCTGCCTATCAATCTGCAAGAGAAGTCAAGTTTAGCTGTCATGCCCTGCACATTTCAGAACTCACAGATATCTTCGGATATCTGCCTTCATTTATTGCATATTTGCAGACCGTGTTTAGAGCGAAAGTCTGAAGGACACTTTGAGTTACAGACCTATAGTTCTTTGTTAAATATCTGCCAAGGGATTAGACCAAGTCTGAACTCCAACACAATGCGAACATAAAACAAGTAACATAACTAAACCAATGCGCGATTCGATTGGGGGGAGGAGCTTAATTCACACGCAATGAGATCTGCTAGATTAAAAAGAGTAGTTAGGGAGTGGACTGACAGAGCTAACTCTTAATATCAATAATGCCTTGCTGCTGCTGCTGCAGTGCTGGTCAAACAACCTCTCAATAAAACAAAACAAAGAAACAGCAAAGAGAAGAAAAGTGCAGTGAGAAAAAGAAAAGGCGTTAGCAAAGAGCGTTTGTTTTGCTATCAGTTGAAGATATTACATCTGACAGCATCAAACAAAATGAAAGTACTTGAGACAGTACTTGTGAAGCTACTGAACAGGCTCAGCAGAACTGGCTGGTCTCCACAAGAGAGGACAGTGTTAACATACCACAGTACAACAACGCACGCTTTATTCTCACCGACATAATGAACACATTCTATTTTACTGCTACAAAAGACAGCTGTCTTCCTCAGGATTAAAGAAAGCACAAAACAACAGCATTTCATTAACACTGAAGAGAGGCATTTTTAACTATTTTTCATTTGGCTTTTCACTGCAAATTAAAATTATTTTCTTATCAAACTGACCAGAAATGCCGTTTGGACAACAAACAATGCTTTTACGCCAAAAAGTAAACAATATCCAAAGCAGGATGTGCCTTTAAACTTTGCAATCATGCCTCTCTCACACTATGCATAAGGCTGTAACAAAAAGGAGCATTAGAAAGCACCAGCATTCTTAAACTTAAAGACACATACGAGACCTTAGCATAGCACCCTTGGGGTGCACCGGAGGGAGAACTGTTCCCAGGACAGGGACACGGGGGAGAAACCCCACCTCCCTCCTACACCTAAGACGACGGTTTTAGGTAAAGGAGCGGAGGTTTGTGCAGGAGACCTACCACGTGCTCCAGAAAGACGCAGAACGGGCTTACGGCCCCGCGAGTCTGTCAGGTCACTCGTGAACGGCACCCGGGCGCCAGCCGGCCCCTGCCCACACGCCCCTACACCCAAGGGCCCGCGGGCGCACGCACCGTCCAGCCCTTCCCCGCCGCCCAGCGGGCTCCAAAGCGCCGCTCCCGCCGCGCACAGCGCGAGCTGCGGGCCCCAGCGGCCGCGGCGAGGCGGGCGGCGGGGTTCGGCCTCGGGCTGCCCGGAGGACTCGGAGCAGGCCCGCCCCGCCTTACCCTGTTCTCCAGCTCGGCCGGGAACTTGCTCTGGAACTGGCACCGCGTCCCGCCGCTGTAGTCGCGCTGGATGAACACCTTGCCCGACACGGGTGCCTGCTGCGGCCTCATCGCACCGCCGCCACTCGCGGCCGCCGCCGCCCACACCGCTCCGCTCCGCCGGGCGTCGCCGCTCACTTACGGCTGTCGCAAAAGCGTCGGGACGACTCCAGGCTGGGGAAAGGGCGGAAGTGCCGCCTGACGCACGCGCCGCCGCCTCGCCGCCCCACCGCCCCGCCGTGAGCGGCAGTGCGCAGGCGCGGCTCCGCGGGGAAGCTGAGCGGCAGGGTCTGCGCATGTGTGCACACCGCCTGCCTCCCATTGGCTGCGTGGCGACTCCCCCTCCCATCACAGGCATGGTTACCCCATGTGCACACCGCGTGGTACAGCCCGCGTGACGCCACCCCCTCCCCCGAACACATGGTACAGCCCTGACCCCTGCACACACACGGTACGGTCCTGCCCCCCCGCACCCAGACATGGCACAGCCCAGGCCCG
>VYZW01050592.1:36988-60820 GCA_013401315.1 Balaeniceps rex
GGTGCGGGCGGGCCGGCCCTGGCTGCCGGGCGCTGCCGGTGTTTCTGCCCGTGCTTCTGCCGGCCCTGGCTGCCGGGTGCTGCCCGTGCTTCTGCCCGTGCTTCTGCCGGCCCTGGCTGCCGGGCGCTGCCCGTGCTTCTGCCCGTGCTTCTGCCGGCCCCGCCGCCGGCTCCGCCGCGCCCCGCGGGGGCTGCCGCGCCGCCTCCCCTGACGCTCGTCTGGGAGTTTGCGGCCCGGCGCACGACGGGCCCCGGGGCCGCCCCGGTCCCGCGGTCTCCCCGTGCTGCCCGTGGCGTCGGGCGCAGCAGTGCACGCCACAGGCACGCCCGTGAAGCTGGCACTCGGGCTGTCTGGCAGCCTATGAAAATACTCGCTCCCTCGGCCTTTACTGCCCCGGGTGTTAATTTCACGATGTTTTCTTAGGAATTCGAGCCAGTGGGAACAGAGTGGCATTCACGCCAGCTTTATTCCAAGCTGATTTTGCTGATAAACATACAATCATTTCCAGGCCCATTAACCTTTGACCTTGGGAGTCCTGCTTCTGCAAGGCATAAGCAAGGTCAAAGATCATTTAGTTTGAGGAAAACCTGAAAACCATTCTTACCAAAATGAGGTGAGCAGCGAGGGAAATTATTATCTCAAACCAGAATTTTGTGCCTTCTTTGTTCTTCCCTGACATACGTCGTCGTGAGATGTGGGGGCAGTTGGTTGGGGAAACAGCCCAGTGTGCGGCTGGATGGCCCCATTACTGATCCTTGCACCCCGCAGAGGCAGCCTGTCTCCCCGAGCCCATGTTGTCGCCAGCCCTGCTGGCTCTGGGCACAGGCACCCTGCTGGGGTGCTCTTGGCTGGGGCTCGGGAAAGTGGCTGCAGGGCTGTACAGAAGCTGCCACGGTAACCTGGGCCTCCAGGCCAAATGCAGTTTTGGGGTGATGTCCTCCCCCTTGGGGCTCACCGTGGAGTTTCGTTGCCTCCTCCTGTTTGTCTCTGACAATGCTCTATGAAGCTGCTTTGTCCTTCTGCCTAGGGACTACATGGGACAGGGCTGGACTCGTGGATCCGAGGTGTTGGGCAGCAAGACGGGTACTCCATGAGCAGCACCTCTCTCTTGAGGTCTTTCCCCTTGCGTGTAGAACGTTGCATTGCTGAGCAGCTTAAGAGCTGCAGTGATGGGCTTGAAAGAGCACTGTATGTTTTCCAGAGCCTTTGGGAGCCCAGCAGGGTGTGTTGCGGGCAACAGGACATTAGATTTGCAAAGAGATAGTTTAGTTTGAAGATTCTTTAGACAGTGGGAAAATTCAGATGTTGCAGCTAAATGGCCTCTGGATCTAATGACATTATTTAAAAACATTTTAAATGAACAAAACCATAAGGCAAAGGTAAACATCCTTGGGAGGTGGAATACTTCTGTTCAGTATAACAAGTGCCATGGCCTCCACAAAACCCCTGAAAAATGACAGCATCCTTCCAGCTAATTCAGAAACCACGGGAACTGGAGAATGATACAACTAATTGAAGATTTCTGAGGTCTCTATGGCAAGCTGTGCCCACGCGATTAAAAAAAAAGCAGACACTAATTATGGGCACAATTACTGAGCCTTGGCTGCGGCACAGTCCTCAGCGAGTATTTTCTGAGGTCACACATGAGAGATACTAGGAGCAAGTCTTTCTCAAAAGCCATCAGTGAGTTGTTTAGTGTATGTCTGCGTTAATTAATGAAGTACTTCACAGAAGTACTGCAGGAGCCTGAGGTCCAGTTGTAACAAAGTCTTACAGACACACCGTCAGCCAGAATTAGGAAACATGTCTTGATCAGATCCTCCCTGCGTAATCCTTGTTCCTAATTCTGTGACTTGTGCAAATGAAGCTGATCTCTTGCCTTCAGCATTCCTGAGAGTCTTTTTCTCCTCTGGAAGTTGTGAAATCATAGATGATTGGAAGATACTGTTCCAAGGTTCAGAAGTTAGCTAATCAGTGACATGTTTATTTAAACAATTACTGGAAACCATCACTTGGTGAACAAAAAGTAAAGGGAAGCAAAGCATTTGGGACATTCAGTTTCATTATTTGCTTGCTGCAGCTGCTCCTTCTCAGTCTGCTGAAGCTTCCACTTAGAAAATGATATACAGGAGAAGAGTTCCCAGGCATCCCAAGGAGGAATGAACTCAAGTGCAGACGTGCTGGCTTAGGCCACGCTCCATCTCTGCCGGGTCAGCGTCAGAGCAGACGGGAGGGCCTGAACTTCTTCCCATGAACCCGGGCACTGAGGCTGCTGTGCTGGACAGGGAGGCGTTCCCGGACATCAGCAAGGCTCACGGAAGGAGGACACGCTGCCAGGCCGTGTACCACAGCTGTGCGGGACCTGCTGGGACGCTGTGTGGGAAGGGAGGGGGGTTGCTGGGCTTGCTGGCTGCAGGACCAGGGGTGTGAGGCCGAGCCAGGCTGTGGAGCATCCCCAGCGGGCTGCTCAGACACTGCTCTGCAGGTGTTTGTCCGCCTCTCCACGGAGGCAAACTCCCTTGCTGCCTCTGCAGGCATTACCTGAAAACTGTCTTGCTTCAAATCGTAATGGGACTTGCAGAGTGCTGGTGGGCATGAGAGTCCTGCCTTTCTGGAGTCGAAGCTGTAGGGGAAGAAGGGGATGTGCATGGGTGTCTTCCTTTGCCCAAGTGCCAAAAAGAAGCCAATGCCCATGTTCTCCCTTGCTGAGCAGAACGGCTTTCACCCGTCACTCTGCGGTGAAGCCTGTGGGTCACAGGCTCATTGTCTGTGCCCTTCATGCCCTTGCTGTGGTTTGTACAGATTACTGCTTCTCCCTAAACCTCTTTTCTTTTGTGAGCGGATGACAGTTCCCAGCCCTGGAGCACTAACTCTGAGCGAAGCGAGAAAGCTGCGAACCCCAGGGACCTCTCAGCTCGCAGGCTGTCTCAGTCCTCACGTAGCTTCGCCCCAGTGCTCCCAGTGTCCCGCTGCCTTGGGGCTGGCAGTAAGGAAGAGGAGAGCCAAGGTCTCTCTGATGTCCAGGGCTCTCATAAGCCACAGCACTGCTCTGCCTGCTCCTTCTCACAGCAGTACTACCGGCTGCTGAGCGAGAGAGAGACGTGCCTGTGCCCGGTAAGGGACGGGGCACACCTCCAGAGAGTGAAGCTTTTGCGTAAAGCGGGGGAGTAAGGCCTGGGAGAAAAGACATCATTTTACCAGTTAAATCAGTCTTATGTTTTACCTCCAAAACTCTTGTCGTCTCAGTTGATGGGAGCTCTGTTAATAACTCTCAGTGTGGGTCTGAGATTATTACAAATCGGGAAATAAATAAAAAATGTCTGATGTTTCAAAACTTGCTTGTGAGCCCCTCTTGAGCATGTGTGCATGAGAGATGCATTCAGAGGCAACCCAGCCTGTACGGGTCCTGCAGCAGAGCAGGCGTGGAGCGTGTTCTGCCATTCTGAACTGATGTGAGCCAAGATTTTATTAGGAATTGTTGGTGCACTTTGTTGCCACAAATGCAAAAATGAGTTGACCCACCTCTCTTGAGGAAATGCTCTGTCTTCATTAGTTCTTGGCATCATCCTGTTTAAAGCATTTTCGGTTTTTTTCTGAATTTTTTTCATTCTTGCTGAGAAAATGATTATGAAATTTTACAATGCCGTAATAAACTATTACTATTTATTAAATAAGAAGGACCTGTAAAAAATAGGAGAATTCAATCCAGATGCTATCTGTTGCAAGGGCATTTGAAATTCCAGATGTTGGTAGTAAAATGTGGTCTCTAATTCATGCTCTTAGAGACAGAAAATGCTCCTGGCTGGGTAACCTGGCCCTGCTCGGTGCGGCTGTGTGTTTTTCCACAGGCTGGCCCGTGTTTAGAAGCAGCCACGGCATCTAACTGTAGGGTTCAACTTTATCCCTTTGCTGAACATACTTCTGTGCATTTTTATGGCTGAGCGACATTGTAAGCACATCAAATCAATGTTGTACTTGTTTTATGAAGGTAATAAACCAATGGCTTGCAGAACTGGGCAGCCGTGCATGCGGCAGACCAAAGGGCTCGGGAGCCCTCGGGTGCAGGCACTTGCACAGATGTCAGTGGCCAGCGTCAGAAGAAGAGTGACAGCAGCGTATTCGGAGCTCTCCTATCCCCCGCTATTCACTGCTTGTTTCCTTTGTGAGCCTCTGGCAAGCCTTTTTCTTGAGGTGCCATTTCATGTTTGGTACTACCACTACTACCCTGGCAGCCCAGAGGGATGCTGAGGGCTTTTCAGTCCCAGACCAGCTGAAACATCTCTCCCCGCACAGCGTGAGGCAACCTTTCCTGGCTCAGGGCCACAGACCTCAACATGGCTGTGAGAGGAAAATCATTTGATCATATTTACCTTCAGCGACAGTGGCCTCTCGGCTCTGCAACCGTTTGGAAAAGTTTGACCTAGCCCAGACTTTCATCTGTGGCTTTATCTCCAGCTGTAGCTACTGTAAATCATCCCAAGGGTAAGGGCTGAACATCCCCAGAAGGCACAGGTTTCCTGAAGGCAGGCGAAGGAGGGACTGTGGTGCAGGTGGTTGCACTGATGAGAAAAGATTAGCGTGGAGCATCGGCAGTGCCAGATCAACGGGTCAGAGGCATTTTGATCGAGTGGGGAAATAACAGATAACAGGTCTCTCTGTGTGTGGAGGCTATGGAGATCCCAGATATCAGGGAACGACCAAGACTAACTTTATTTCCTGTCAACACAGACGGTTTTTGTCCTTGCTATGTCTCCCCTAGTGCCACCCCTGAATAGAGACTGCAGCCATTCCATGATGTGCAGGGAACTGACAGCTTCCCTGGACATCTTCTGGTTTTTCATACCTGCCAAAAAACGCTTTGTCTTCCCGCAGGATTTATGTAAACTGATTACAAATTCGGACACATGTAGTAATGGTAAATCTCAGGTTACGTGAGTTCAGCTTTTGCCTGCAGCACCACGGCACCTATTGTGCTGTGCTCATTGTTTAAAAATACAACACAGCAGTGGGAGAAAGTGTCTTGCAACACAAGGTGAGTATGTGCCAGGCTTTCTTACATTCCTTGGGAAGCAGTGCTGTGAACGGCCTTGAGCTACCATCCTCATCCCTTCTAGGAGGATAAACCTCTGAACACCCCTAGCGAGGGGAGGAGGGAGCAGGAGGGGACTGTGCGTTGGCCACGTGCTGGGAGCTGGGTTTGCAATGCTGAGGTTTGGAGAGAAGAGCAGGCAGTTCAGACGTTCTGTGGATGTCCCCTTGGGAGCTTCATTTCCTTTAAACTCCCGAACATGCAGATGCTGTTTCTAAACTTTGTGCTGGAAGTATCAGGGGAGCTGGATGCCTGAGCGCTTGCACATTGGGTGCATAATAGCTGTACAATTAGGACGGTCCAGACCGGCCCTCCCGAGGCCCATGGGAGTTTTTCTGGGAGATCCTGGGACTCCGAGACCCCCACGGGGGCACTCCAAGCGAGACATATTGAGCCCAGACCCGGTGGTGCGCGGATCCGGTTGCAGCGTGTCTCCCTTCCTGCCGGCAGCTCTCCAGGTACGGGACAGCGGCGGTTTGATTTCAGGGCAGAGTTCCTACCGAGATGGACTTCTCCACACAGTAATTGGAAAATGCTAATGCCTAATGCCCACCCTCCAGGGAATCCCTCTTCAAAGCCCTTGTGGGGCTGCGGCAGGGACTCCTCTGGGGAAGCTGCAGCTCCACAGGGGAATCGCCCTCCTAAAGATCACACAGAGTGTCTTTTAAGTGGAAATGACTGTTTTTTCACAATTAGGTGGAACAGAAATAATTAAGCAGGGCCACAACCATTGTTATCTTGCACCTGATTGCCGAAGTTCAGTCTGGCAGGGATTACTTCATTGTGCTCTTCTGCTACTTTTTCATTTTCTTTTGCTAAAAAGCTGGTAATGTTTGCTCCTCCCATCACAAGGGATATAGAAATCTGTTTTCAGAGGAGCTGCTGTTGCACCCCAAGTTGGTCTGTGGAATTTATGGGCAAATAAATCCCAGGAGTGGCTGCAAGGCTAAACAGAGAATATACAGAGGGGTGGCAGACTGGGCCTGTGGGTGTCTGGGTGCCTGTGGAAAGGCAACAGCACAACACCATTTTAAAGATACCTTTTTGTGTTTGCATTTAACCTTCGTCTTTTTGCTCTTGAAGTGGAAACTGCTCTAATTGATCTGGGAGGCTGGGAAGGCTACTGCGAGGGGATGCATCCAGCAAGGGTGGATATCGCCATCCCTCTCTGGTCATATGCTGAGCACGGCTTGAGAGAGCTGAGGGGCCCAGCCTGGGGGTTTCTAAGACTTCCATGAACCCTACGTTTTTAGCATTTGCAATTTCCCTTTGCACATTGGCCGAGCTGGGCTGCTTCATTCACATCACACCGGAGTCTGGTGCAGCATTGTCCTTCCTCTGCAAGAGGACTTTTGATGGCCAAGATGAATTCAATGCCAGAGGAGCAGCAAGAAACATTAACCCTCAATCCTCAGCTAGGGTGGCCACCGAGCAGTAAGAGAACCCTGGTCGGGGTGGCAGGACTCCCTGTTGCCAGGGAGGGGTCGCAGCTTCCCCCTTGGCTGTCCACGTGTGAGGACTGGGACAGCCTGGGCTGCATGGTCTTAGGCTCAGGGACACTTTTTCCAGATCTGCTGTCCCACCAGTGTCCAGCAGCAGCTGCCTCAGAGATGCAAGGTGCAGCTGGTGATGGACTACCCCCTATTGCAAGCAAGGAAGAAGAACCCAGGCTTGTCCTTCTAGCAAAGCAATTCTGGGTTTGGATTTATCTCTGCTGTTGCAAGTTGATTTCAGCCTTCCCTGGGGAGAAGGGATGGATTCTGTTATGCCTGGCTAAGAGCTGGCACAAGGGCTTGCAGGTGTCAGAATAGCATGGCTGATTTGGATTTGTGAGGCTGCAAGTTATCCCTTTCCCATGGGCCATAAGTATTTACAGAGGGAGCAGGTTTCTGATAAAACCAGACAAAAATGTATATATTACTAAGGTCAGCTGGAAGCAGAAGCTAGATGAACTCAGGCTTTAACGGAAGGGTGATGAACTGTCGAAACAGCTTGCTGGTGGCCGGCAGGCATTCTCCATCACCCCTTGTCTCCCTATTTCCAGGCTGAGAGGCCGTAAGTGCGGGAGCCCTGTGTGGGCTCTCTGATCTGCAAGGGTTCAACATCCTTACATCCCGTCCAGTGCTGAGACTGATGAATCATTTGTTGTCCCCTGCACCACAAGTCAACAAGGAAGAAATAAACACAAGAATGATTTATTTAGTTTAGTTTTTACAGAATATAATAAGCAGCCTCCATGTCATGCTCTGGACCAAACCAGCAATTTTGCAATAATATAATATGATGAACAGTGCTGTCACTGTCCCCAAACACACGCTCCAGGGACACATCTGTGCTGGCTGGCTCCCTGGAAAGTCTCCCAGGCCAGTGCCCAGACTGGCGGAGACTGGGCTTCGCTGCAAGCCAGGGAAGGGACACCTTCGAAGGATGCCCTGGTTGCTCAGGCATCACTTCTAGGAGAGGTACTTGCCATCCTCAAAGGTTGCCAGAAGTCGGCTGGCCACGGCCAGCTGGGCTCCGTGAGGCTTTCGGCAGCCAGAGCCAGGCTCAAGCCCGCAGCCTGGATGCAGACCCTTGCTGCCCTCACTGCCTGCCTGCCTCTGGACCACCCCAGTGGGAGATGGAGCCAAGCTGCCTCCCCGTCCACTACTCCCTGGCTTTGCAGAGGAGCTGGGCACCCCAGCCTCCTCTTGCCCAGCCACTCTTTCTTGTGCTAAGCAGTTTGCAGATGTGATAATGATACTCCTAATTCGCTTAGGGAAGAGATAAAGGGAAAAAAAAGACAAGAAAGAAACCAGGCTAAGTGGTGAGCTGCTGTAGGAACCTCGATATTGGCTGCTGCTGATGTTGCCTCAACGTTCTGCCCCCCACCCCCTCGCACAGGAACAGCCTGAACTAATTAACCCTCTAGCACTCCATAATGAACGCTAATAAACACCTAATGGGTTTGCTTGAACAAACAACCTCTGCACAGGCCATAGGAAACCCTCCAGTCCCATGGCCTGGTGTCAGGGAAGACCAGCGAGCGCAGGGCTGGAGCTGCCCCCGGCTCTCCCCTCCTGCACGCCGGAGATCCCCCAGCCCGGTCCTGCTGCGCCTGGGCTGCTAGCAGCCTGGCTCCCAGCGCCGGCTGGGCTTGTCCTGCTCCAGAGGGGGTTCCTGCTGCGCAAGCTGTCAGTCGAGAGTGCTACCAGCCCTGCAGACCTGCAGTTGCTCCTCTTGCCAGCCTTGCCTGGTCAGGGTTTCCCTTCCTCGCCTCCCTAGTGCCGGTGGCTTTCTCCAGACCTTGTCCTTCCTGGCCCTGCTCACTGCTGCCAGCCACAGGGCTAGGTCCCTTCGCGGCGGGGGCACCTCCGCTCTGCGGGGCGCTGCCAGCTGGCTGGTGGCAGCCAGCTCTTCTCCAAAAGCCACGCAGCTCTGTTGGTAGGGTGCTGTGCTTTCAGCAGGACTTTTGCTCCTAGCACGAGTGGGCTTCTGTGCTGCGCAGACCTTCCCTGCTCTGCCCTGCCCAGGAGCTGTTGGGGACAAGCTCCAAGCAGGCTGCAGGGCTGTGTGCTCCAGTGGGCACAGCACAGTGCAAGCCGCAGAAACCCCATGATGCCGTCAGGTGTTGTCCCTTCTTTGGGGACCCAGGTCGTAAGCGTGGTGAAAACAAATTGGGCTCATGCTCCCTGTGAACGCTGTGATCAGCATCTTGGCCCGTGCGTCGCAATATGTCCACAGTCTGTCATAGCTGGGTTTGTTATTATGAACCCAAGCTCTGAAGGAAATGCACTCAGAAATATTCTGCTTAAAATACTGTACCAGATGGACCGCATTTTCCTAACCTTTAGCTGGTTCCAATGTGCAAACAGTTAAGATCATAATGTTAACATTTTCTCAGATGTTTTATGTGCATATAAAATATTCTCAAAGAATGTGCTTTTGAATGCAAGGTTTTATCCAATTACAATTTTACTAGAGTTTATAAAAACATAAAAATATGTTTTTTTCAGGGTGTCTGAGAGTTTATAAAAACCTAAAAATATATTTTTTTCAGGGTGTCTGAGATGCTGCTGACCTTCGTAGTAAACTCTGAAGACCTTGCAGTGGAATATAATTGCTACTACATGGGACATGTCTCTGGAATTTTTATGATTAGGTAAATGTGCTAATCCTTCAGTCCTGTATCTGCTCACCTCTGAAAACAGTTAACATAGGGACAATTAATAATAAATATGTTCCATCTCTGCACCAAAACCATCTTTTGCTTTCTGTCGGGGGCTAAAGGCTTGGCTTCTGCAGACATGAATGGATTTGAATTGGATACTAAAAATACAATCAGGGCTACTCTTCACTGGACTAAGTTGCTTAGCTTATCTCTCAGCAAGTGTAAGAACAGATCTCTCTTATCCTGCATGGCGACTTCAGCCTCTTGTAGGCAGGCTTCCGGAGATGTTAAGTGAGAATATATTTCTTCCCTGGCTTAACTGAAAACCTGAATCAAGATAGGAGATAAATGGAATTTAATGGATGTTCATTTAAAGACAGCTACTGTTGTGCTTTTGGAATAGAAAAGATGGCAAACACTGTAATCGCTGGGAATCTTCTAGGTTTGTCATGTGAACATGAAGGCTGGAAATGTTGATCATGTAATCTGTCCATTTCTGAAAGTCCATGTATTGCATTACAGCATTTTATGATTCCATGCATAAGTAGTTCATAACTTTAACAGGCTTATTTCTATTCAAAGATGGTAAATTAGAATAAGCCTGTTAAAATTATATAGCACGCGTACATGAAATCATAAAGAAAGGTAGTAAATCACTCCGTTAAAGACCGAGAACCGGCTCTGTCTCCAAGCTGCACACCGTCAGCTGACCCAAAGTGGCTCAGCCCCTTCCAACAAAACCACGGTGCTTTTGAGGGCTGCACCTTTGGGAACCCATCCTTGCCTGCACTGTTGCTGCAAACAGGGGGAAGGGAAGCCGTGTCTTGGGCTTGTACCAAACCCGGGCCTTTCAGCCTGGACACCCCGTGAAGGTTACGCAGCAGTGTATTTGCAAGTTGGGAAACTTAGCAGTCATGTTAGCTCACACACCTCCAAGGAAAACAGTGATGCATAAAGCCAGGGGGTCTGGAGAGCCTACCTGCCCACACCTCTGTCTTGTGGTGGTGTTTTCCAGGGACTGCCCACCCTCAGCCCCCCAGTGCCGCAGTGATTGCTTCAAGGCCACTGAAACAGGGCGGCAGCTTATTCCCTGTGCTGGGGAGAGGTCAGGGAGCTGGCAGAGGCAAAGTGCCTCAGGGAGCGTGCAGAGGTCAGTGAAGCAAACCCATGCAGCCCCCCAGCACAGCTCGGGTCCCGAGAGCCGTGGGGGTGTCCCCAGCCCCGCTGGCAGGAGCCCCTGGCCCCACTCCGGGAGGTTTCCCATGGGACAGGCGGTGCAGGCAGCAAGGCTCCCTCCCCAGCGCTGCCTGAGGAAGGTAATTTGAACCCGTACCTGGGGGTATCTCACTCAGTGTTTACAGAGAAAAAAGAAGTGCAAAGAACAGGGTTGTATTTGTTATTTGTAAGTCAAACCAGCTGTGATCTGAAGGCTGCAGATCCTGCCTCTGAGAAACACCGAACGTCACTGCTGCCTGCAGACGCTTTTTTCCTTGTGTCACCGCAGGCTAGGCTTCCCTCGCTCTAACCCCCAGGTGATCATCTGCTGGGTATCGCTGGACCCCGGCAGGAGTGGTGCCATGGGGAGCCCCGCGTGCTGCAGTGCTGCTGCCGGGAGCCGGTGGTACCTGCTTTGGGAGCAGCTCGGAAAACGGGGAGACTGCCAGGGCCTGTTTGCAGATGAGCTGGGGCTCCAAAAGCCCGAGGCTCAAAAAAGCCCGGCTGACTCAGGCACTGACCCTAAGCCTGCTCCGGCAGCGATCTCTCCGGGAAAAGCCAGCAATACATGCTCCTCGGCCAAGAGTGCCTGGGTGCTCCCTGGCACCCTCTGCAGCCACTCTGATGCGTGGGGTGCTCATGGTGAAGGTCCTGCATGCCGTGGGGCTGCACGATCCTGCTCCTCTCCTGCTGAGACCCGCGGGCGAAGCTGAGATGCCGGAGGGTCACCAAGTCCTCGCTGTTAATGAGCACAGAGTTTTCCAGCCTAACGTGACCAAATGCAGAAACTTGGGGCTTGTGGAGGAGACAGAAGGACTTTGAAACAAAGAGTCTTTCAGGCCACCTAATGCAGTATAGATCCAAGAGGACAAATCGAATTTACAGGCATAGCTTAGATTGGGAGATATGCTTGCAAAGCCAATTTGTTTCATTTTATAGGCTTGAAAGATTCTAAGTCAGGGCTCCCTGTATGGTTTGAATTAGGTTTGGATAGTGGCATTCTGGAAAGCTAGATCTGGAGAAGTTTTCACTCAGGGCATTTGTAATGGAGTAGGGGCCATCTAGCATTTCTGTAATGCTTTCAAATAAAATATTCCATGTCTGCCCCAAAATGAAACTTCTGCATGGTTAAGAAAATGATGAATACCTGAAAATGGAGGTATCTCTCTCATATTAAATATTTAGGAGTAAGATTCCACATGTGTATCAACAGAGAAAGTGGGCATTTCAAAGGGTGCTGCTTTAAAAAGAAAAAAAAAAGAAGGAAGCTTTAAATAGGACCAAAAGATGATGTTTTTTTCACTAGCAGTTTGTATCTGTGCTATTAAGAAGGTTATCAGTTTTATTGTCTGTGACTGTGCAAAACATAAAAGCTGTAGGGAGCTGCTGTGTGAAACCTCAGTAGTGAAAAAGCTTTATCAGGCAGACCGCAGGGTTCACCAGGGAGATGCTCCCTCAGGCCGTATGAAGGGCACAGCCACTTCATTCTAAAGTTTCTGAGGGACTATGTTTTGGCTGCTCCTGTCTCCCTGCAATGCAGCCACTGTCTGAGAACCAGACCCTCTACCAGTTCATACAGCAAAAATACGGTGTGGCTGTGCAACGCACCAGAAGCTTTTCAGTTTCAGCCCTCCTCCCTTACGTTCCTCGCACGTCAGGGTGACTCTCCCAGCTCCGCTGCCATCATGGTTCTGGCACTTCACTGCTTCTGGGGAATGGGGCTGCTGCTCTGCCCATGCAGCCTGTGGATCCCCAGAACGCTCTGTCCCGCAGACCTGGTAGTGGCTTGCGGTCATTTGGTTTCCACCATCTCCCCCAAGTCCCTGAGCCGTGGCAGCATTCCCTCCTCCCGTCGCCTGTGAGGAAGGACAGCCCCGGGTCATTTGTGAAGGGCCACAGCGTTTTGGTGCTGGTCTGAACAGGGTCTTGACCGCAGGGCTTGGAGCCAGTGGGTCCGTGTCCTGACAGCGTCAGTCCTGGCTCAGGCGAACCCACTGAGATGCTCCCAGTGCCCTTCCCCGAGCAAGGACCGCCTGTGTGCTCCAACTCATGCTGCTCGGCTGCACAACATGAGCGACCAGCATCTTCCTCCTGGGCTGGTGGGAATCCATTTCACCCTTTCTCCAACACGAGGAGCCACCATGGCTCCCAAGCCCGTGAGCTCTGGGAAGCATTTTGTGCCCTGCAAGCCAAAAGCAGCAAGAAGACCATTTCAGCAGAGGGATTAGCCCCTGGCTCCCACTGCTGAGCTCAGCTGCCAGAAAAGTTCCCCGGGAAGTAGCACAATCTTTGTTTGGTCATTAAAGCAGAAAAAGAGAGAGGGAATCTTAGGAAATGCTTGAAACGATTAGTTGATCTTAACTCTAAGGAGCTAAACAAATGCAAAGCAATTCCCCCCCCCAGCCCCTCGTGCTGCTGTAGAATGTAATCTCATTTCTAAACACACAATTACAGAAAATAAAAAGAACAGAAAAGAATAATTAATTTCTGCTTCCTCATGCAAATCCTCTGACCAATCATTTAGGGATCAGGGGCAATTCAGCTTCTTGTGCAAATTCCAAACTGAAGGCCTGAAAAAAGCAAGTGAATGGATTTACTTTTCTAAGAACCAGAATTAACAAAGGTTCCATTTTCCATGGTTATGTGCCTGGCCAGACAGCCCTTGCTGACAAGCTCTCAAAAAACATGTGTTGGCCTGTTGAAAAGGCCCCAGTGTTGACTGACAGACAATTGAAGTGACAAATTGTTTCATTGTACTTGGCAGGGAGAGCGCTGTATTAGATAATTATGGCGAGGAGGGAAGCGACAGGTCACAGGTCAGAAGACACGTCTGACCCTGTTTTCTGAAAGCCCTGAAAGGAGCCCGCGCCCAGGAGAGCAGCGTGACGCTGCTGGCAGTTTCTCTTTCCGTTGTGATGATTAAGAGCTAACGAAGATGGAGCGGGGACGGGCTTGCTCCCTGCTCGCCCCGGTCCTCGCTCCTGGGAAGCGGGTGCTGGGGTTCGGCGGTGGCTCGGTGCCGTGAGGGCGAGCTCTCCTGCAGCGCCCGCTGCCCCTCGCCGGCTCCAGTGGTGCCCGATGCATCGCCCGGCTGCCTTCGGCAGGGCAGACACAACTGCTGCTGCCCGAGCATGCATGGCTGCGGCGGTGCAGTCCTGGTGATGGCTCTGTCTGACTGTGGTGAAGGCATGCAGTGGTCCCTGGCACAGTGCTGGGTGTACTTTGGAGTCGGCACAGGTGAAAAGGTGAGGATCCCATGGGAAAACAGAAAGCAAAGTGTAAACGGCCGAAACAGGCTGAGGAATGTGGTCCTGGGCTATGCGGTCTCACCGCTGCATCTCAGCCCCTTCGCTTTGGACCAGTGGTTTTAGCATTTTGAGGTGCAGCATCTCCCTAGGCAGGCATCGCTGCAGTCAACAAAGGCTGCAGCTGAAACGCGGTTAACATCACTTTAAATGGGGGCTAACAGCTACCTCAGTCCGTGCAGGGCAGGTCTGCCCCCCGTGCCCCCGAGCTCTGCCTGGTGCCAGCCTGGCCAGCAGCATCAGCCACTGCCGGTGCAAACACAGCGACTGCACAAGCGCCTTTTAGTCAGCGCCAGACAATGTCCAGCCCTGAATCCCATCCCCGGCAGGTCTCACCTGGGCACGGACACCTTCCTCCTCCAGCCTGTACAGCTCAGCCTGCAAACACCAGCAGGACTAACCCATGCTCACCGGGGCCTGTTTTTTTGCTGGCTGCAACAGAGTACAACTAATAATTATTGAAGCCTCTCTCCCACCATAGAAATAAAATATGGCATGGAATCACAGCACAGCTACTCCATTGAGAGCCCTGCTCAACTGAGTAATACCAATAATTCAAAACAGATGAGCCAAAGGCTCGAACACTATAGACTTAGTATCCCGATCTGCCCTGACCCCTGGAAATCGCTGAAAGTTACCTTGAGACTCGCCAGAGCTCTTTGTAACTTCTGTGAGGGTTATTTATTGCAAACTCATAAATATTTGTTATGGATTTTCTCCATCAATCTACAAAATGAATTAGGTTAGAAAAAATTTATGTACTTGGATTTTGGGCATGTGTTTCTCAGGCAGGGGAGAAAAAGTAGGATCTCCATTGTGCAGAGGACGGGCTGCTGCAGAGCTTTGGGCTCTGCTGCCTGCGTTAATTAATTCCCTTCCGCAAACGGTTTAAAATGCACAGTACAGTCGAGAAGGGGGGAGGGAAGAGGTTCTTCTTTAAATCTCTCTTAAAATCTTCCATAAAATTATTTATGGGGGAAGGAAAAGTCTATTTCCCTCTCCTCCCTCCCAGATGCCCTGCCAGCCCATTAAAAACCTGAAATTCAGGGGCTGTTGTGCCCCAGGAAATCAACCTCAAGCCAACATCTCCCAGTCTCTCTCAGAAGCTGGCACCAGCACCAGCTGGGTGCAATAGGGATGGAGGGAGAGTGCCCAGCCTCTTCCCTTCCCACCCCAAGGCACAGCTGCCTCAGGGCAAAGCCACCACATTTTCCCACCCCTTAAAGAGAGGACGCGGGAGCAGGGCTGTTCCTGCCCTGCGGGCACTTTTCTGGTGAATTAAAGAGTTTTTATTCAGGAAAGCGCTTAAGCAAGACCTTAACTTCAAGGATGCTCCGAAGTTCCCTGGTGCGGTAGGATTTAGGCGCTGGAGGACGTTGCACCTGGGTGGATGAGCGGGGTCACGGTGGGAAGCAGGCCAGGTCCTGTGGCTATGCCCCGGGGAAGCTGGGGTCAGCAGGGTGGAGGGAGAGCATGGGTGCAGGGGGGTGAGGCAGGTGGTCCTTCGTCCTCGTGCTCCCTCCTGGCTGCAGAGAGCAGCTGAAAGCATTGCGCCCTCCTCGGGCGGCTCCTGCACCTCCAGGGCCTGGCACAGTCACCAGCACTGCGGGATCCTCCTTACCAGCTTCAAACAGCACAAAGGGTCTGCCCTGTTTGCGGTGTCTGGTGTTTCTGCACTGCCACCGCTGCAGCCCTTGAGATTCTGGGTTTACAACAAAATGGCAGCCTACCGTGTATCAGAGCCGCTTTTTCATCTGCTAATGTGGAGTGAAATACATTTTTTTTCTCTTCAGGACTCAGGGGCTGTGTGTCTTCTTTGCATTAGTTTTACAGGAACCCCAGAAAATCCCAGAAGACCCCACAGGATCCCACAAATCATGCCGACATTTTTAAGTTGTTTGCACTTGGGCTAATGAGCTGCTATTTGAAGAGGTTATTGCTAACAATTAAATGACTGATTTTTTTTGTTTTTTTAAAATTGTTTGTAGCAGCTGTGTTTGTCCCATATGTAATTTCAACAAGCCCAGGAGAGAATCTGCCTCAGTTCTCTGTGCTGGCTTTTCCCAGTCCCCACGTCGCCCAGTGTCCGTGAGCACGGACTAGGATGGGGAAGGGGTACTTTGCCTGCGGGAGCGGCCTGGGCAGGGTGGAAGCTGGCTAAATGCTTCTCCAGGCTATGTTCCCCTGGGTCACTGCTCACAGTGGGATGACAGCGGGGAACTCTCCCCTGCTTGCCTTCTGGGTCACTTTTTCCAAGCTGCCCTCATGGACTCTCCTCCCCTCCTTTTGCCTTCGCTCTGTGGCGATCCCCCCTTCCCTCACGTGGTTTCCACCATCTGTAGCTGCCCGAGCCCTGGCAGATGCCCCGCTGGCCCTGCAAACACGGACCTGTGCTGCGTAGGGGAGGGCTGGGCTGTCCTCGCAGCAGATTGCAGGAGCTGCCCTGCAGGCGTGCAGGAACAGGACTGGATGCAGTACCTTTCCCTGCAGAGAGCCAGGTTTTTACTGTTCCCCCTGCTTTTCTGAGCTCCGTCTCTAGCTGGGAGCAGTCCCTGCACCCTCATTTTGCTTAAAAGCCTGCTGTGAGTGCAGGATCGTCCACCTCCTTTTCAACTGCTGCAAAGTGACTGCATGGGACCTGGCAGCCTGTGTGTCCCTATGGCGATTCACACACGGACGGTAAGTCCTGCTCTCCCATGTCTGTCTGTCCAGCCACCCAAAAGCTCTTGAAAAGATTTGCATGAATGAGCTGATCTAGCTTTGTTTCTGCTCCCATGGTTTGCCCTTTACCCTTTGGCCTTTGCCCAGCTCCGTGGCCAGGGGAGTAAGAGTTTGGCCACAGATCACTGCACAGCTGGCCAGATGCTCTCACAGAAGAACAATGAGCCATGGTGGGGGCTCGCAGCTCCTCCCGCTCCCCAGCCTTGGGCACTGGCATGCTTGGTAAAACACCAAACATGGCATTTTTCTCCCACTGCAAGGAAGATTTCAGTGCGGGTCCTGTGCACGGGCTGTGTGCAGTGCTGCCCCAGTGCCAGGGGAGATGGATGCTGCTGCCCCCTGCATTCTTGGCGCTGCGCCCCATCTCCATCCTGCTTTTCTTCCACTGTGCCTGTGCTGATGCAGCAAACCCGAGGCCCTGCCAGCCCTGGCTTTCACTCCCTGGTGTGAGCCCTTGGTGCTGGGGTGGATCTGGCAGCTCTCAGCTGGCGGGGGGGGACAGTGCCTGTGCTGCTGGTGCCGGCTGGCTCTGATGGGACGTTTGTGTGTGTCGCTCGGCTGACATGTGGCTGCAGGCAGAGAAGAGCTGTCCTCTTAGGTCTGGCTTCATCTAGGACCTTTATCTTGCCTGCTGGTGAGGCTCCAGGGTCTTGGTCTGCCTGCAGTGACTCCAGTTTCAGGATTACTCTCTTGATGCTTTTCATGTCCCCCTTGCCCTGCTGAGCTATGCCCGCCAGCCCAGCCTGAAGTCATCTGGGGCACTGGCCAGTACTGAGGAGCTGACTGTGTCCTGCGTGTGGGTGCTGGTAAACGCCTGCCGTCTGGCCAGCTTGGTGGATTGCCTTCTCTTCTCTCATGCATATCCCTAGGAAGAAACAGCCTCCTCTCTCATTTCTTGCCCGTTGAGTAGCTACCTGGGTCTCTGTGCAGGTGATACCGCTTTCCCTGCTCATAGGGAAGGTATAGATCAGCTGGGTGTGCCAAAGACCCGTGTGGGGTTTTTTGTGTAGGTGCGTGTCCAACAGCATCTAGATTGCAGTGACAACCCAAGCTGCACGTGCAAAGCTGGGTATGTGCACGGCTGCTTGCTCGGGCACGTGCGCACGTGCCTGCCTGTGGGCTGTCAGACACCGCAGAAAACAGGGTCTGGAGCAGATGATTCTGTGCTGGGTAACATAGTAGTGGAAAAAGTTGACAGAGGGAGCATGACACCAGGAGCTATTTGTTCAATCAATGATTTACCAGATGTGTACACTGTACTAAAGGCTTGTAAACATACTTTAATGGCCAGCTGTAAATCCAGGCAGTAGCAGTGCCAGCTTCATCTCCATTGGACGTGTTTTAGGAACAGCAGCATAAGGGCTCTGAATCACTTTGTTATAGGCTCTGTCAGCTCTGCAATTGTGCGTGTAAATCAAAGAACGAATGTCCTTAGGTCAAAATTATTTGAATGTCAGGAAAGGTTTTATGACCAGCAGCTTTTCCTTTTCTGGGTTCCCTGCAGTTTCTTGTCTTCCACAAATGGCATCTCCAGAACATTGGGTTTCCGTCCCAGTGCCCCCAGTGCGTGGCTGTGTTTTCACTGACTATGTTGGAAGTCTCTTTTGTTAATCACTGAAGCAAAGCGTCATTAGTGAGAAGTGCAGAGTGTACACAAAGAGGAACTTGCCAAATTACTAATAAGCAGAAACTCCATCCATCTTAATGAGACAGGGTTAAGAAAATAGCAACCTAGAATATACACAATGGAGCCTTTCCACGTTGTTTATTTATTCATGTTAGAAAGTAGTTCAGAACTCCATCTCTGGTGCTGCTCGGAGATTGTCGCATGGTTTCCAAACCACAGGCTGCTTATGCTCTTGCAAATCATTAAGCATGAGAAAGATAAATAAATAAGTGGATGGGTGGCTCAAAAAATTATTAGAGGGAAGATAAATATCTGGCCTCCAAACAAATGAAACAACACCACAACAAAATGCTGGTTCCAGGCTCTCTTCACTGCTGAGCAAGTCAAGTTTGCACCGGGCAGCAGATGAAGAGAGTGCACTGCTCATGGCAGGGCTAGAAATCGTCCCTGCAGGTTGGGGAAGGGATGCTGCGTGGTGCTGGTCGTGCGGTGCCGGTCAGGCAGCGCCTGGCACAGGCAGCCGGTGCTCCTGGGGTGCTGCCGTGCTGCCAGCTCCAGGCTTGTGCTCTGGACACCTGCACCAGCACTGTCTGCACTTCGTTATGCAGCACAGAGGAAGACTGCGAAGAAGCAGAGCGGGTCTTTCACTGGGGAAAGTCAGGGAAAAAATTACAAACCCATTTATTTTCTGTTTTTTGTTATGGAGGGTCCAAAGAAGAACTCCCAGAAACCCCAGCCAACAGCCTGGCTTTAATTCGAGGCTGAGAGACCCAGTGAGCTCTCAGACCCTCCAGATAATTCACATACTTGCCTGGTGGCTGATGCGGGTGCCTGTTAAGGAGCCTGTGGTCCCGTTGGGGTTTGGTCTGCCAGTTCTGCAAGACCAAAGGAAGAGCTGTGATGGGCTGGTCCCTCTGTGACTCCTGCTGATATTGCAGGTTTCAGCCACTGGAGAAGACCCCTCCATGTGCAGCACTGCGGGGAGCTGCTGCCCAACTGCCGTGTGCAGAGCAGATCTCGGCGATCTCTGGTGATTTCGGGGTGCAGTAGGTTGGTTCCTTGGAGGAAGGATTGCCACAGAGCAAGAAGCATGAGGAGACGTTTCCTTGTGGTGGGCAGGTCTCCAGCTCCCTTCCTTTGGGGTCCTCACCAAAGCAGCCAAGGGTCCCTGTGTGCTCAGTCATTACGGGGCTGCTCCTGGGCTGAGGCCTCCATCACATCGGCCCGGCGGTGTGATTTATAGCTCCCTGGTGACTTGCAGCCCTTCCCCAGGTTACTCTGGCAACACAGAAGGGGTTTGCACCCACACCAAGGTGCCTGCACACCTGTGCTCCCCAGCCACATTTTTCTTTTGTTGGGTAAGAAATTACTTGCAGCGCATTTCGCACAAGCAGCTCAGCTGCTGGCTATTTTATTGAACGCCCATGCTTGCTGTATGTTATTCAGACAAAGTTTATATACGCTACAGACCCTCTCAGCAGCCTGCACCTGGTCCAAGGCAAAGCTGAGCCTCATAGAGAAGAATGTGCTGTAATGCAGCAAGTTATTACAGGATAAATATTTATAAGCCCCTGTAAATATTTGCCATCAGTTCCCTCCTGGGACTAGGGGCAGACGGTCAGAGTTTCAGCAGTGCTGAAGGCATTAGCTGTTGTAGTTCTTTATATGTTACCTCAGCTAGTAAACCCTTTGTTGATTGTGTTTAGTTATAGCATTTAATGGTGCTAATTTCACACTAACGGGAGACATCAGCTGAAATTGTTGCGGGCCTTGATCCTGGCCCTGCTGCGGGCTGGCTCTTGGTGTAAGCATCCTCTGCAGCCCAGGCGGTGCAGAGCACCAGGCTGGGATGGTGGGGTGGGTTGCCACAGCTGCAAAACCTCCCCATGCAGATTCCCATGTCATGGGGCGAGGGACCGTTCCTGGCTGCATCAGTGTTATTGGAACCTTGGAGCTATCCGCTGAGAAAACCAGAAAACAAACACAGCAAAACTAACATCCTCCTCGGCAGGCTGACCCCGGCAGGGGCTATCAGCTCTCAGCTGGCCGAGGGGGTGTCTAATCTAAAGCAAATATTCCCTGGGGGGTGTCCAGGAGCTGTCCTGCTGCAGGAGGTGGCGCGGGAGCCGTGCGCCACTGCAGGGGTGGCACAGTGGGCTCCCTGTGCAGGGACGTGGGGGGTGGGCTGCCTCCACCAGCACTTTCCGTCCCCTCCTCGGTGGGGGCTCAGGCACTGAGGGGCAGTGCAAGCCCTGGCGTGGAGCAGCTGTTGGCGCTTTTCATGTCGCCCTTCTTGGGGCAGGGAGAGTGGATGCCTGTGGCCAGCCAGTCTCAGCTCCCCCATCACTGCTGCCTCTGTTGGGGCTGAGACGGGGCTAGCGCAGCGGTGGGAAACCGGGGAAGAAATGCCAGGGCAGGCAAGGCCATGACTCCTCCATGCCCTCAAATGCAGCTGTAAAACAATGGGCCCTGGGCAACAGCGCTTGCTGGATTGTTGCATGGGACTATTTGGGGGCTCCACTTCGCTGCTCATGCACGAAAGCCAGTCATTTGGCAAAAATCAGCTCAGTTAGCAGGCATTGTTCGTAAAGAGCCTGGGGCTGAATGGGCTCAGGGCTAATATATTCTATTATCCCACGCCTGCCTGTTTCCCCAGGGCGGCATGGAGGGAAACACGCATTCCAGTGCCAGGCGCCCGGGGCAGAGCGTGCCCTGCTGGCCCTGTGGTGCTGCCCGGCGGGCAATGCGGTCAGGAAGGCCGGGAAGGGGCAGGAGGGCACTGCTGCGAACAGGCGAGGTGAGTGCCAACGGTGCGGGGGCACATCAGCGTCGAGCCATCCCTTCGATGTTGAGTGCCCACTGTGGGTGGATGCAGAGGAGAGCAGCCATGGCGAGCAGAGGAAGCTGCGGTGGGGGGCAGAGCGTGTGGTCCCACAGGCTGTGGGGACAAACAATGGAGCCAGAAATAAGCACGGTTAATTGGGCTGGCCTTTTTAAAGGGTAGGAGAGGACTGGGGATGGCCAAAATTGTGCACGTTGCAAAGAATCTCATTATTCAATACGAATATGTTAGTCCCTGTGGGAAAGGCAGCAATAAATGGCTATAAAGCAAAGTTAAACGATGACATTAGAGACTATGCAGAGATTTAAGAAGCAGTGGGCTACATAATTATGAACGGAAGTGGCTGCACAGGCTTCACTCAGAAAAGTTAATGCCCAATTTGGAAGGGGTTTGTTGGAAGAGCAGCCCTTCTTGGGCAGCTGCTATTTAAGAGGCCTTATACTGTGTATTAAGCAATTTAGTGGTCTAGACCAGGGCTGTTGGCCTTTTTCTTTTTTTTTTCCTTCTCCCTTTTTTTTCTTTTAAAGAAAAGATGGTTTGCTGGGCAATTGTATTTCAGGTTGCAATTCACTCTCGGATTCCCATACAGGCGCTGCTGCTGAGAATGTGGGTATCAGATACAGAAGGGAGGAGGGAGCCAGCAAAGACCTTCCCTGGGCTGAGTTCAAGAACTGTCCAGGCTTTGAGTGTGGATGGATTTAGCAGCCAAGGCATGCCATCTTGTAGCTTTCCCTCTTGGATCAAGAGCACTGAATTGTGGCGGGCAGCCCTTTGAGCTCAGCAACTACTGTACGGTGTGTCAGGGTTGCAGCCAGCCCAGTAATCAGTGTGGGATGCTCCAGGTATGTGGTGGCACACATCTCTGGAGTGACAATGACAGGACATTTACCTTGCTCCATGTGGTATTTCCTGAGCTGGGGATAAACAGAATCCTGACTGTAGTTTTATCGCAGTGTTACTGCTGTTGCCTTTGGAGAGCTCCCCAACTTTCGAACAAGAGTTTCCTAAGCCCCCATCTTGCCTGCCTAGCTATGATGTTTCTGTCACACTGCTTAGCCTGGAATAGAAAGATGACAGCACTGCCAAGTAAAACATGCCCATTGTCACTCTGAAAATGGAGAGGCTCTGAGACTTTCTTATGACCTTGCATTGAAAATAGAGAGTTACTTGCACAATTTGGTTCTGAGTGCCCCAGATGAGCAGGGGTCATGTTCCGGACCAGAGACTTGTACCTGAGGATGTAACACTTGGGTGCAAATAAAGATTCTTGAGAGAAATTCAGCCCAACAGCCCTCGAGCAGATCAGTGCCCAGTTCTGTGTACCACATTATAGCATGCTCCTGGGACACTGCGGTATTTTCTACATTTTGAAAACAAGATGTTTCAGTGTTTCTAAATTGATTTTGATAAAAGCAAATTCTAGGGTGTCAGAATTTCCCAAGGGATGAAAAGTCCATTTTGCAGCTGTTTCTTGGTGCAAACAGTGATCGGTGCTTTTGCTACCATTTCCTGAGCCCAAGCAGCAGGAGAGGGCCTGCTCCATCCAATTGCCTCTTTCATTCAGCTGCTGGCACCTTATGGTGAAGATTTCTCTTGTTTACTGCTGAATTCTCCACTTCATTAGTGGTGCTAACTGGCTTCTCTCTTCTGTTGGCCCTCAGGTGAAAGTGGCTCTTTCACGCTTCCAGGCTGCAGAGCCTCTTCCATTTACCTCTCAATGAGGTGTAGTTCCTGTATTAAATAGCACAAGCTGTTTAAGCAAAAGGCAGCAGCAGTAACAGGAGCTTTGTATGAGTTTGGAGGAGGGAGCTCAGGAGAGGTCCCTCAGATGTGGGTACATGGGGGCAGAGCTGCTCGATGGCCAGATCTTGTGCACATGGGGACTGAGACAGCTCCTTCTGCCTGGCTTGCGCCAAGGGTCACCCTGCTCTGCCCATAAAGGACAGGCATAGAACTCCTGTGTAGGATTCTACGCCTGTGCTGGCACCCGGGTAGGTTCACAGCCACCATCCTCAACGTGTCCCGCTCCTGGCTTTTGGCAAGTCTTTGCAAACCCTCAGGAGTGCAGCAGCCTGTGCCTGCCTGCTGCGGGGAGCAGGGCAGGCCTGCGTTCCTGTCCTGTCTCTCCAGCAGAGCAGAGCCATGCCATGCCAAGCATCTCCTCCTTGTCTCCGAGCAGGATGCATGGCTGCGGCTGCAAGCTGTCGGGCTTGCTGTGGCCTAGCTCCCGCTCCAAGAAGCTGCTGGGAGCAGTACCTCCATGGACCTCCGGAGCTGCGGCAGGCAGTGCTGCTGGTCTGCTTTACACGTGCCCTTTTCTTGCAAGGGGTGGTGAGGTACTGGCACTGCTGCTGGGGGAACAGTGGATGCTGCTGTTGCATGGCTTCTGCTTCCCTGGCAGGACTGGAGCCAGGTTTCCCAGGCACGATACCTCTTTAAGAAACAGACCAACTCTTTCTCTCTCTCTTTTTTTTTTTTTTTTTCACAAATACCATAGTTTTTGTTGGAATTTGTCCACAGGGGAATGAGGTCTGCACGGTCCAGTCCACGTTCTCAGAAACATCTGCAACCTTGGCATAGCCGCTCAGGAGCGCCTAGGCCTCTCAGAGCTGCCCTGGCTCAGCGCCCGGGGTGCCAGGCGGCGGCGGGCTCCCTGGCACGGCCCCGCCGGACTCGGGCCGCCCACGGGGGAAGCAGCCGCGTGGGGCTAGGGGGTGCGCTCACGCGGCCAAGCCCGGGGGTCTCCCTGTGCCCCGACCACCCGCCGGCCGCCCACGGCACCTTCCCGGCACCCCGTCGGGCCAGGGCTCCGCGGCCCCTCTCTCGCCCGCAGCCCGCGCTGCAGGTGGTGCGGGGAAGCGCCCGCTCCGGCGCCAGGGCAAG
>VYZW01050592.1:61360-105612 GCA_013401315.1 Balaeniceps rex
CGTCGGGGCCGCTGTCGGCGGGCGGGGCGATGGGCGGCGTGCGGGGGCCCCGCGGGGCCGCCCTGCGGGCCCTGGTGTCGCTGGCCGCCGGGCTGCTGGCGTGCGGCGGAGCCAGTGAGTACGACTACGTCAGCTACCAGTCCGACCTGGGCCCCTACCCGGGCGGGCGCTTCTACGCCAAGCCCCACCAGTGCGTGGCCATCCCCGCCGACCTGCGGCTTTGCCACAGCGTGGGCTATGACAAGATGGTGCTGCCCAACCTGCTGGACCACGAGACCATGGCCGAGGTGAAACACCAGGCGAGCAGCTGGGTGCCGCTGCTCAACAAGAACTGCCACATGGGCACCCAGGTCTTCCTCTGCTCCCTCTTTGCCCCTGTCTGCCTGGACCGGCCGGTCTACCCGTGTCGCTGGCTCTGTGAGGCCGTGCGCGACTCCTGCGAGCCCGTCATGCAGTTCTTTGGCTTCTTCTGGCCCGAGATGCTCAAGTGTGACCAGTTTCCCCAGGACGACGTCTGCATTGCCATGACAGCTCCCAATGCCACTGAGGTCTCCAGGCCCAAAGGTAAGGCATGGCCAGCGCTGCGGCCCTGCTTCTGGCACTTTTCTCTGAGCTGATGGGGCAGGCGTTAGCCCAGGAGGGGCTGTGTGGGGCTGAAGGAGGTCTTGCGGCAGGAGGAGGCTCACCTGAACTCTGCTTCTTGGCAGCAGTCCTCCTCCAGCCTCTGAGCACTCTGCGAGCACTCCTGTCCTGAGGAAGGCAGGACGCCCTGCCATTTCCTCGTCTCTATCCCGGAGCTGAGCCCAGGAGCAGGTGGTGCCAGGGCATGGTGGGTGTGTGGCTGCTCTGATCCCTGTGCAGGCACTGGGGCCAGGCTCCGGCCCCTGATGGACCACGGCTCTGACGCTCCATCCTCCAGGTGCTGTATCGCCCTGGCAGCAGTTTCTCTCCCAAGCCTGACTCCTGTGGGGCCGTTCTTGGCAGCAATAGGACACGTGGTCCCCCATGGCAGAAAGCACTGCCTGACTGGAGTAAATGGTGGCAGCAATCCTGGTGGGATACCTCACTTCCCAAGCAGTCCTGGGGCGAGAGGCTGGACAGCCGGTGGCTGCACGTGCAGTGGAAATCCAGCCCTGCTGTCTCAGGTGGGGCTGTGTGCTGGCGAGGGGGCAAGAGATTTATCAAGAAATGACTGGGGAAAGTGGACGTGGTTCTTATTTGCTTCCATTACGTGTGGCAGGTCTGTTTGGTGCCAGACTGGCTTGTTTGTGTGAGTTCCAATGAGTCTGGCTTGTTGATGAAAACTTTTAAAATAAATAAGTATCCTGGTGTCGCTTCAGTATTCTGCATCGGAGTGCTTTGAAAGGCTGGCAGGAGGGATATTTGTAGAGGGAGGAGGCAGAGGGCTATAAAAGAGTGCAATGCTTTCCTGTGTCCAGAGCTTCATTGAAAGGGATGGGCACTCCTGATTTCATGACGGGATAGTGCAGGCACCCAGGAGGAGCTCAGGGAAGGGGGAGCCGTGCGTGGGGCTGAGCGATTCCTGTGGCTTCCACACTGTGTCCGGAGCTCATCTGGAGGGAAGGTCGCCCTTTGCAGCGGCCGCTCACGTGCAGTTACCTTTACAGACAAAGGCTTTACGTCGTGCTCGGCTGGGAGCCCTCACCCAGCCTGCTGGGGACTGTGCAGTGTTATTCCAGCAGGACTCATACTTCAGGGAGCCCTTCAGTTACAGGGTGGGAAGGGATTGCATCCTGCAGCAGAGGGGTAACACCCTGGGAGTGTCCCCAGGAGCAAGTGCCGGGGCACATGGAAGGGAGTGGAGAGTGATTGCTTGAGTGGGATGAGGCAGGCAGTTGCTGCAGGCAGGCAGCCTGCCCCAGGGGCAGGCAGAGAGGGACACCTGAGCTCGACACCCGCTGGAGCTGTGCAGGGAAACTCTGTGATGTCTCGTCAGTGGCAGACTCTGTTGTGTCTTGGTGTGAAGCATGTACCTACGCCGCGGGGTGAGGTTTGGCTGCTCTTGCTTCTGGGGACCCAGCCTCTCCCTGCGCGGTACCAACGGCAACACGGCCACGCTGGCTTCCTTGCTGATGCGATTACTGGAGGAAGCTCTTTGTTTTCCAGGAAGGCTCTAAAATCGTCTGTCCTGTGTGAACCTAGACCCTTGGTCAAGACCACAGTTGTGTCCTGTGTTGCGGGTACAAAGGTTCCTTTTATTCCTCGGGGACTTGCAGCCAAGTGTGCTCCTGAGGCAGCTGGGTCTAAGCTGCTTGCTGTAGAGCTGCCCTTTCCCAGGTCTGAAATGGAGTTTGAGCTGTTTGCAGGTCACTCATTTTAAGAGACATTAGTGACCCAAGACCTGGGAACAGCCTTCTAGGTGAGCAGCAGTCTGCTAAGTTTTCCCTTGTGTAGTTTAACAACTAACTGTCTGGTCACCTTTCAGACCTGTCTTGATAGCAGCATTGGGGTGGGACATTACCGCTTTCTTTTGGTGCTGCTAACGTGCCCATCAGCACAGTATTTGGACACCATGCTGTTGTTCACAGGCATTGCTAAAGTGACTTTATTACAAGGAATTACATCAGCTCAGGTTTGATTCCTTTGTGCATCTATTGCTGGTCCTGTTTGGCGTGCAGAGAGGCCTCATTCTGCACAAGCTTTAGGGTGTATTAACTTGTTCTTCAAGTGAACTGTAAATCAGAGCTGGGTGAGTATGGCAAGGAAGTATTGCAGCCACTCAGATAAACCACTGTCTGCTAAATGGCTTCGCAAAACTTATGTCCCAAGCACTTTTAAATGAGCAATTTGTTTGCAAGGATGTTTACAGAAAGTAAGCCTTTAAAATTGCTGTGCAAATGTGAACTCTCTTCAGCATTCAGTGGAAAAGTATAAGCAGCCATCTTCACATCCCCTGGCTGCTCGAAAGTATTTCAAGAGAAACCCTTGCACGTGCTGTAGCTGATCCCCAGCAGCTCCAGAGGTGTCAGGCCAAGCTCCCTGTGCCCATCGCACTGGCTGGGTCACCTCTCTGTGAGGGGACGAGCAATCTTGCTAGAAAACACTTCGTCAAGGTGAGGAGGCCAGGACCCCCAGTAATCTGCTGGGCTGGACCTGCTGCCCTTAAGTGTTTCAGCTTTCATGGTGTTAATGCTGGTTTGCGGCAGAGGGATCTGGCGTGTGTTCTCCTACAAGTAACCTTTGGTTGGTGAAGCTCCGTGCACCGTGTACGCTGTGTGCTGGGACGCTCTTGCCCCAAACAGCTTAGAGTGAACAGAGCAAACTTAAAGTTAATTGCGACCACTGCTGTGATGTAAACCAACACAGCTGGGTCTCCTGTGCTGGTGCTCCTGCTCCCGCACTCTGCAGAAGATCCGTACGTGGCCTGGAGTGGCAGCAGGGGCCAGACCCGGTGAGGCGCCCAGCGCTTTGTCTGCTGACACTGCCACCTATTGCAGATGGGGGGGTGCATCCTGGTGAGCACACTTGTGCCACTGTGGTTCAGCCCTCGTCGCTGTGCGTGTCAGGTCCTTCCCTCCGCCCGGGGCTCTGCTGCAGGACACCCTGTCCGCAGTTTGTGTGCGTCTTCTGTGAGCGCCCGCTGCTGGAGCCCCTTCGGTCTCGGGCACTGGGGTGTGTTTCCTGTTGATTCAAAGAGGGTCAGAACCCAGCAGTGTCCCCCCTTTTCTCTGGGCACTAATAAGAATGAGGCCTTTTAGTATTTTTCCCCATTAACACCTCAAAATTGGAATTTGTTTCTGCCTCTCAAAGAGCTGACCTGCTGAATTCCTTTCTCCTTAAGCACGAGGTGGTAAAGCCTGCAGGCCCACAGGATGCATCAGGGGAGTTGCAGATTAATATAGCATTACACATTCCTTCTTCTGCCCCTGGAGTAAGCTGGCTTTAAAGCCAGGCATTAGAAAATGGTCAGCAGGGAAAAAGCGAGCTGGAAGCAGACTAAGGTTGTGCTTGGAGTAGAGCTGTCAACTGCAGAAGACAGGCCCTAGCTGAACTGCGGTAGGCTAGGAGGCAGCCGGCTGTGCCCGATACCACAAGTGTGGTGGGGTGCCACGGGGTGCAGTCTGGCTGGGCATGTGCCGGCATGGCTGCCTCTGGGCTGCTGCAACGAGGACTGCCTGAGGCGGGAGGACCCGAATTGCGGCTGGGCTTCTTGTTGGCTCCTTCAGCCTGGGATTGTGCGGGAAAGGGAAGGTAAGGTCCTGGGCAGCGCTGTGGGCTGGAAGTCGTTGGCCATGGTGCCTTGGGAAGGGTCTAAGGGCAGGCAGTTTTGGGATAGCTGTGGCTCCACAAAACAGCAGTTTTCCTGGAGCACAGAGCTGTGCGGGAGCTGGTTGGGCCCCTGGCGTTGGTGTTCCTGACCTTGGCATGATGGGGTGTCCTGTGGGAAGAGGAGCATCTCCCTTCCTCCCCTCAGCACAGGACAGTGTCCCCTGGCAGCCCTGCAGGCACATCCATGCTGCGATGGGCTGCTGGAGGCAGGGCTGGAGGATGGTCCCCACACGTGGAGCCACCCAGCGCACAGCTGGGGTGAGCACCGGGTGCCCACTGCCACTTGCCAGGCCATGGGGGTCCTACTGGCATGGGATGGCATGCTGGGGGCTTGGCCCTGGTGCAGGAGTGCGGCAGCCTGTCAGCGGGATGTGTGCACGAGTGAGGCTGCTGCTCACGCTGCGTTGGATGGCTGGCAGCGCTTGCCCTGCCCGGGGCGTCAGCAGAGCCGCAGGGAAGTGTCTCCTCTGTGGCGAGAGGAGCATTGGCAGGATGCGCCTGCAGTGTGGCAGACGTCTGCTGCATCGTCAGTGGGAAAGGGGGGTGGATGCCCCCACAGAAGGGGCTGCCCAGCATGGCTGCAGCGGCTCCAGCCCGCACGTGGTGGGGGTCCCTGCCACGCAGGGGTCCTTGCCATCCTGGGTGTGCCAGAGCATTCCCAGGGGCTGCTGTAGCACAGCTAAAACAAAGCCTGTGTTTTCACCAGGGAACAATGAGTCTTACTTTCCATTTTTTGTTTTGTGTTTTTTTTTTTTTTTTTTTTTTTTTTTTTCCCCCTTCGGCTGCCTGGAAAGCTCATAGGGTGGATGTAGAGGTGGCTTTCATGTTTTCCTGGCCTGTGTAGGCTCACCCAGTCTCCTTGCATGCACTTTGGCTGCTGAGGCACGTCAAAATGCTTTGCATGCTGGAATGTGCGGAGATGAGCTAATGCATGGCAGGTACCCCCTCTTCTTCCTGGGGGTCATCCCCAGCATGGTAACTAACTCTTGGCGCTGCAGCAGAGACAGACCACTGGGGCTGTCACCCTCCTGCCAGCATCCCCTTTCCCTCATCATGAGCTCATTAAATGTGCAGCCTGGATGAAAATATTCTGACTGCTGATTTTAAAAATAAAGTGTTGGGGACGTCATCATGTCCCCAAAGGCTGGCTTCTGCCTGTGTCACTGTAAGTTAAGACAGTAAAGTGGCAATTGCATGTGTGGATTTTGGAAGAGGAAGTTACCCAGGTGGTGGGCGGCTCTCACAGGTACCGAGGTACCAGGAGTGGGACTGTTGAGTCAGCTTTTGGGTGTTGTGAAGGTTGCCTTGTGACTTGCACATCAGGGCGATTGGAAGGCCAGTTGCTCTCCATGTGTGATTAATAAAGACATGGTACATGACCCCAGGAATTAGCATTTGGCACAGAACACATTTGGGGGCAAGAGGGGAAGAACAAGCCACAGAAAACAAATGTCTCGCCTGAAACCCCGTGGGGCATCTGTGACTGAGGAGACTCGACTCTGCGGTTGGCGTGGGTCATGGCTGTGCCTCCCTTGCCAGCCATTCTGGCTCTGCACCCCTCTTGCTGGGAGACCTCATTTTTCTGTCCAGCAACACTGTGGGTTTTGCTGGCCTGGCTGAGGGCTAGAAGGGGGTGAGTGCTCCGTTTGCACACAGGGACTGGCAGATGTTTCGCTGCAGTACTGTCCCCAAGAATAACTCCATTGTGTCAGAAAGAGTCCTCCGTTCTGCTGGACCAGGAACAGAAGCAGCATCTCCCAGCTCAATAAATTCATCCACCAGTAGCACAAATCTGCGTCTGTGCTGCTGGGTGGTCTCTGCTCTGGCTGGAGACGGGAACCTGGAAACAGATTTTTATTCTCTGGGTGAAGTGAGCTTTCCTCCCAGATGGATCCTGATGAAATGTCCTGGGCTGGCGTTTCCCAGGAGGAGGCTGTTGGCCACTGCCAGCGGCTGGCGAGCAGAGCCGGCTCTCCTCTGCTGGAGCCACGAGGCTGCCCCGCAGGCCTGCAGGGTGTAGCCGGGCCAAAAACAAAAAAGAGAAAACGTCCGCTCTTGGGGTCATGGTGGAGGGGCTTCTGGAGGGGGGCAGCGCATGCGAGAGGTGTGTGGGACTATCACCAGCTAGTGCTGCTCTGGGGCAGGGAGGGAGGGAGGTGGGGGGCTTGCCATGAGGTTCCTGGGGAAGCCTGTGGGGTGGTCCCTGGCACCGAGGGGGAACCTGTGCAGCACTGGGCCATGCCAGTCCTGAACTCCCCTGCCTGGCTCCAGGGTGGCTCCTGGCTGGGGCAGCCCCTCAGCATGTGAGCTATCCCTGGGTACCATCCTCCTGCTGTGCTAGGGTTTGGGCACTGTGTGCCCGCCTTGGCGTGCCACAGGGAGGGAACGTCAGCGGGCTGTGGGCCATGCCCCACAGCAAGCGGTTCCCCTCAGCTGAGTGCCTGGCCCTGAAAACCCCTCTCCTTGCCAGCGCTGTCCTCCCACTCTTGGCAGCTGCTTGCCCCTGCCCGTGCCTGGCCTTGGGGCCGCTGGCAGTGCTGGAGCAGGGCTGGCAGGAGGCTGCCCGTGGCCAGCACTGCCCTCTGAGCTGGTGGACGGCTCCTGACCCCCGGCAGGGTGTCATCCCGTGGGGCTGGGACCCCATGGCAGGGTACCTGGGCACGTGCCTGCCTTGAGAGCAGTGATCTGACAGCATGGGCAGCCTGGCTCTGCAGTGCTTCTTGAGCTGGCTCCTCACCACCTCTTCTCTCCTCTTGCCAGGAACGACTGTGTGTCCCCCTTGTGACAACGAGATGAAGTCGGAGGCCATCGTGGAGCACCTGTGTGCCAGCGAGTTTGGTAAGGAGGAGCGCTGGGGGCACGGGGAGTCTTTGCTGGGGGGCACAGGGCAGTGCGACTTCTGTGTGGGCCAGATCCTGGACCACTGTCCTTCCCTGAGAGCGGTGCGGCTGGTGTGGCTTCATCGCCTGCGGGCAGCTGCAGTCCTTCCCCGAGGCGAGCGTACCTCTAGATGTCAGTGTCGGCGCGCAGAGGCAGGCAGTGGGACTGGACAGGACTGGACGTGTCCAGGACGTGTCCGGCTCCTGCAGCCGAGCGCACCCGGAGACTGGGACAGCAGGGTCCTGGTGACAGTGCTGGCGCTCCTGCATCAACCCGACTGCAGTGCTGAGCGTCTCTCCTGCCTCGCATGGCAAAACGCCGTGCGGGACGAGGCCTCCAAGCGCGGGATCACCCGCCAAAGCAGCGATGCTGCAGGCTGCGAGGCCCCGCTGCTGCCGTCAGCCTCAGCTGCAAGCAGAGAACCAGATGGTGTTGGTCTGGAGTCTGGGGATGGGGCAGAAGTGGCAGTGTCTGTTCTTTCGTGAACTCAGTGGGGTTCATACTTAACCCTGGTGTTCCCGTGCTCTTGTGTGCTTGCAGGAGTGATGCATGGGATGGATCCTTATGCTGCTTGCAATCATGAAGGAGCAAACCAGCTTCCTCCTTCCCCCAGATCGCTTGTACCGCTGAGTTTGTTTTTAGCAAAGTTATGCTGCTCTTGTGTAAAAACCCAAAGCCAGTCCTTGTCTAGCTAGGGCCAAGCAGTGAGCTTAAAAAATGCAGAGCTACTTGAAAGCTGTGTCCTAAATGTGTTATGACTGAGTGAGTCAGACAATCATAGGTAAAGAGAACTTCATTTAAAAAAAAAAAGTATTGCGGGGAAAAATATTAGCTTTCTCAGATCAAACCCAGAATTAACTGGTTTTGACATCCTTGCTGGTGTATGTAACTTTCCCGGAAGGTTATTAAAGGCATATTGAACAAGGTGTGCATTCCTCAGGGATTAGCACTTGAATGTGCCCTGTGCCAGAGTGCACTATGCAAACCCAAACCTGCTCTGCATGTTGGCGTATTACCCTTTCTGCTGGAAATGAATTCTCAACTCTCCTGCAGATTTGGTATGCCAGAAGTCCTAAGTGCAGTGCAGACTTTTTCTAGCCGGGAAAAGCATCAACAGGAACACGCATGTAATAGTTTCCCAGGAATGCGTGTACTCTGAGCTGGATCGGGTAACAGGGGCGGAAGCCTGGCTGGGGAGTGGGATGTGCTGTTCACCTGACTGTTGGGCCAAGCGTTTGGAGGTGGGTGAGCCAGAGCTCTCTGAGCTCTGCCCCAGGCAGGCACGAGATGAGAGATGAACAGGAGCTGCCCCTGCCCCACTGCATCCGTGGGGAGAGACTGGAGGGAGCTTCCCAGCCGGCGGGGAGGGAGCAAGCAGCCTCTGGGACCAGCGCACCTGGTTTGGGCAGCGGCTGCGTGCCTGGGTTTGTGGTGATGCAGAGGCATCTCCCTGGTCCAGGGGCTCTGGGCTTGGGGACCTCTATCCCAGAGGAGGAGTGAGGGGTGCTGGCTGGGTGGCAGCGGCGGCTCTGTTGTCGGTAGGTCGCTGCAATACCTGTTGCCTCCCCGGAGGTGTGCAAGGAGCCAGCCAAGGTGGCATCCCGCTGGTGGGCAAGCGCTGGGAAGGGAAATATGTGTGTAACCGCATGTTTGTCATCAGCTTCTGCTGCTAAATATCCTTCCCGTGCTCTGGGACAGTTACACAACGGGGAGCAGAGGCCAAACCAGAAGTATTCACCGCCTCGGTGGAGCGGCTTGAGGCATTGACTTGCCCACAGAGTAAGTTGGTTATTGGGAAATTTTGTGGTGACAGCGTCCACAGGATGGAAATATTTCTTGGCAGGCAGCTCCCTGGGTAGGGCTGCGGTGAATGGCCAGATATAGTGTTACCATGCACCGCAAGCAGCAGTGGAGCAGCAAGTAGAGGAGACCTCAGCCCCCGTGCCTACCCACAATCAATCCAAAATGGCTGTGAAGGTTTCGCAGAAGCCTTCCTCCTGCTGTGGTTCAGGGTGGTGGGAATGGGTCACTGTTCCCAGGCCAGCTGTGCTGGGTCCCAGCACGGAGGGAGAGAAATAGGAAAATAGGAGCCAGCTCAGCAGGCTCGTCTCACTGGGAGGAGCTCTGCTCTCTGCCATGTTGGGGGGCTCAGTGGTGTCACCAACTGCCCTATGCCCATGCCAGGTGGCAGCAGCTCATTACCTAGACCACAGACAAGCGCGGCTATATTTGAACCGGCTCGTGTGAGCCCTTGGGATCACTTTAGTTGTAATGTCAGGTACCACAACTGCGTCGGCGCACCCACCTGACTTGCCCAGATTACCATGTTTCTCCAGCTTTGTATAAAGTCGTTTGTTTTCTCTGCCAAAGCAGAGTCTGATGGTTTTTCTGACCATTGCAAGGAGTTTGGGATCATTCTTTTTTCTGTGGATCAGCACAACTCCAACATGTAACTTTATTTTTTAAACATGACAGAGCTCTTGCTGATGCTGAGGTTGCTCTCATTCCTCCTCCTTCCCACTCCCACTTTCTCTTTTTGTCTCAGAAGGAGGTTTTTCATTTGAAAATGAGATGACCTCCCTGCTGTAGAGGAGCCCAAAGGCAGCTGAGCATGACACAGCTGGTGTCTGCTAAGTGTGAACCATCACCCTCTCTTCACACTGGAAAGCTGGTCGTGTCCTGGATATACTTTTGTTCCCCTGCTCCTCTCTGTCACCAGGCTTAATCGCAGTGGGAGGCTCACTTGCATGGCTTTTCAGTGGTGTAGGCTTCATGCAGCTGCATTTGGTGTTTTCTTCCTTCTGTCATTGTGTTTTTCCTCCCCATCCAGGAGGGTCCTGGGTGCAAGTAGTGCTGCCTCCAGATGTGCCCAGTCTGTAGCCAGCTGGGGAGCCGGAGCAAGGGAAGAGATGTGATGCAGGCCTTACCTGTGCCCTACAAGGGAGGGCAGTGCAGGGTGCTCCTGGGGATGTCCCAGGTATGGAGAGGAGCCAGCTGAGGAGGTATCGACTTTAGGAAGTTTTCTCAAGGCACAGTGCGTGGCCCTTGGATCTTTGTTTAGTCTTGGGGGCTTACTGTCATGGGGCGATTTCTCAAGGAGAGCTGTTTATCTGGCACTAAAATAAACTCCCAACCCTTCAGACTGAGATTTCTCGTGCACATCCAGCAAGATAAACACTGGCAGCTGACAGGTTACAGATCTTCATCAAAGCCAGACACATACAATAAATGTTTAAACTAACGTGTGCTGCATGGGGCAGCTGTTGGTGGGTCCTGCACTGATTCCCACAGTAATGTTACTGCGGGTTTCACTTACACCCCAGTGGCTCATTACAGACAAGACGTGAGGAGCACTTTGCCCACCACTGATGTGTGGCTGTGCCAGGGTGGGAGATGGCTGTGTAACAGCCCTGGGAGCGGTGTTGATCTCGAGACAGTGAAGGAAGAGAGCTGCATCCAGCTGTGAACACAGAAAGACTGTAAAGAAAAGGGACCTTTCTTTCCTGGGCCAGGAGAGGACCTTGGACAAGACACTGGGGCTCGGAGGGGTGCCAGGAGACCGCCAGCCTCGTGGGCCAGCAGGACTCTGGGTTTACATTTGTTTGAGCAGCAGTGAATGTGGGCTCCTGGGTGCTGGTTTGAGGCAGCTCCGCTCCCTGCTGGGCTGCCAGCAGCTTGGCAGCGTCTCCAAGAGCAGGATGGCTCTGGGGCGGCAGCGTGTCTTGCTGTCCACACGGCTCTGGCTGGGGCTCGCCATGTGATAGCTGGACAGTGGGAGTGATGTGCATGCTCCTGTACCCCCAGAAAAGCACAGTCTGCCTGCTGTGGCCATCCTGCCTGTAGGTGGAGGGGACCTGGGTCAGCACTGCCAGAGGCACTTGGAGTTTAGCTTCTCCTTTTTTTTATTTCAGCAGCATGCAGGAGCTGCCTCCTCTTCTTCACCCTAGCTCTCTCCTTGGAAGCACCAGCCAAGTGGCTCCAGGAAAGGGGGAACGTTTTTGACCCAGCATCTCTGCATGCAGCTCCCAGCATTGCACCTGGTTTGCTCCTCAGTTACTTGCTGTAGCAGCAGCCCCCTGTCCCTGCGCTACGCAGCAAGGTCCTGTTGTACCTCTGGCTGTGTGTGAGTGCTGCTCAACGTCTGCCTGCCTGTGTGCCAAGGCTGGGAGCAGGCGACAGAAGCATCGCCCACGGCTTGGAGTGGGGCTGCAGGAGTGCAGAGCAGAGGGTGTCAGCAGTGGTGCAGGGATCCTCTCCGGGGGCTGGGCCAGGTATGCGTGGGCTAATTGCAGTTTAGATTTTGGTGCAGTTCTGGCGTGCTGGGGGCAGTGATGGATGCATGATGAAGTGTGAGATTGCCCTCCTGTGCCCCCGCAGCCACCTCCCCCAGCCTCCCTGGGATGCAGCCAGGGTTTGTTTCTTACTACTCGTGCAGGCTGGGCTGGCCCCGGAGTTCATTCCTCCCTCTCTTTCTCTTGGTGATTTTATTTATTGTTTCTGCCCTTTCTCTGGGGTCTGAGGGGATCCTGCTGAACGGGCTCTCGCTGCACTGGAGACTGCAGTACAATCAATACATGCTGTTTATTTTTTCCCGTGACTGACAGCTCCTTGCCTGCAGCCTTCTCCTGTTACAACCCTAATGTGTCTTCTGGCAGGTTTCCTCCTTCTGAGTGATTTCTAAAGGAAGGAGCAATGAGGCTGAAGGAATAGCAGAGCTTTCCCTTCTCTCATGTTCCCTTCCCTGCCCCTGAGGTGCTGGAGTGGGGCCCCTGCCCGTGCAGGCAGGAGAACAGCAGAGGTGGTGTCCCAGTCCCAGGCTCCTGCATGCTGAAAAAGAGGGGTTGGAAGTGCATGGGGCACAGTCATGGTGGGTGTGTGGTGGTGGGCAGTGAGCAGGGTGCAGGGGCTCGTGCGTCTCAGCCCGTGGCTGCCCCTGGTACAGTGCAGTCCTCGGAGACGTGGAGAGAGTGCTGGTGTCGGGGAAGGACAGTGCTTTGCTCTCAGGCGGCACTAATGTGGTGCTCCCAGTTTGCCTGGGGGACTGGGTTTCCTCCTTCCCCATGCTGGGGGTCGGACTGGAAAACTGGAGCTGTAGGGACATGGATAAGAATTGTTTCAAGTGATGAAACGGGAGTTGTGCTTTGTCAGGCTGGACCCCAACCAGCTCTGCAGGGCCTTTGCTGCTCTTGGAGCTGCTGCTGCCAAGAATAATTTCACTCCGAGTGAACAAACACCTTCATATACCCTGTTTCATATTAGTAGAAATAAAAAAAGACATTTTTATATCTCCAGCACTCCCTACCCTCTCTGCATTAGAGATAGCAAAGCTATGCTACCATCTGATACAAGCCGTTTGCAGCTGGGGCCAAATTCATGGCTTGGTCTGATGGGGGTGCATCATCCCTGGCCGGGATCTGACCCTCTGCTAATGGGAGATGCAGCTGGTGATGGAGCTGTGTCGCCTCTTGCATGTCCTCCCTGGGCATCCTGGAGCCAGAGCAATCCAGAGGGAAGCGTGAGGTGGCTTGGGGCCGCAGGAGAGGAGGACCTTGGAGGGGATGAGGCTGCCCATGCTGGCCTTCTCTTCCTGACTCCAGTGGTTGCTGGTGGCATGGTCCTGCTGGATGACGCCTTGGGAGAAGGAAGGGCTGTTTGATGCTGCGGTGTTGTGTCAGGAGCAAGGATGCTGGGGGAAAGCTGGTCGTAGCTGCTGGCCTAGTGAATGCAGGCTCTTTGCAGGAGTCTCTGTGCTGTTCCAGGGCGGTGCAGCTACGTCTAATTCTCATGCTGGCAGCTCGCTGCAGCAGTGGGCAGGGTCTGGTGAGAGAGTCCGTGCCTGTGCTGGGCTTTTGGCGCCAGCTCTCCTGGCCGTGGCAAAGTGCTGGCAAGTGGCTCGTGCCTGGGCTGACATCAGCTTGTTGACGCTGGGGCTGAGCAAGGGCAAGTGTGGGTTTAGTGCCCCAGGAGGATTTCTGCTGTTGTAAACACAACATGACTGAGAGCTGTTGAGTCCCAAATTAAATCCTGAAATCTGCCTTTGTTGTGTTTTGTTTTTTCCCTCCCAGCCTGAATAATGCTTTCACTTCTGTGTTTTCTGGGAAGAGCCTTTGAAGTGGGCGGCTGGACGCTGGCTTGTGCTAGAGGTCTCCTGCCATGACTCACCCACGAGCAGACGTACCGGCAGTGCTCACAGGGAGGATGTTTTGGGACCACGTATGGCACGAAAGTAAAACCTCTCCCTGTGCTGTGCAGGAGTCCCCCTCTGCCCTGAGCACTGTCAGCTGCACAGCCCCGGGGTGCGCTCACTAGCGGAGGGGAGAGCCTCCTGCTTGGCCAGTCCTGCATGGCAGGGAGGGTCATCCCTGTCCCCATCCCTGTGGGCATGAATGTCCCAGAGGGGTGTGCAGCATCCCTGAGGATGCTGCTCGCCTTCCGCCCCGGCACCCAGGAGCTGCAGTCCTGGCACTGTGCTGCGCTGGATCCAGCACTGCGTCTCGGCAGTGCTGGCAAAGTTGCAAGCAGAGCTGAGACAATGCCTGGCTAGAAAGGGCTTTCCTGGTTTTATGGGTGGTCCTGGCGGCAGCTGCCCACCAGCGCTGCTGGGACGGCAGAGAATGGGGCTCCTCTGCCATCATCTCTCTCGTGGTATGGCCGGGAGTTGGCTCCTGGTCCCGTTGGTGTTCCTGTTCACAGGAAAGTTCATGGTCTCTCCGCAGCCCCCAAGGGTGCCGTCTGTCTACAGGTGCTCGCAGCAGAGGGAGCGAGGGCCTTTCAGTGTGAGTGCGTCAGGCAGCATCTTCAGGAACATGGTGGATGCGTCGATTAACAGTAGCTTGGGTGAAAGTGGAAGGTGTTGAGTGTGTTAGGTGAGGAGATGTGATTGCAATTTAGTGAGGGAGCACAGGTTTAATAAGAGGTTGTGCTGGAATGTGTGTGTATCATGTGAGAGCGAAGGGGAAGATGGCTTGTGGCTGGCGTGCTTCCTCTGCAGCGATGCAGAACCGCTGCAGCATGTGGGGTGGTGTGGGTTGATGCTGCAGCTGATGGCTGATGCTGGGGCAGTCCTGCGGCCATGGTGCAGGCAGCTGCTGGGCTGGGAAGGCTGCACACGCTCGTGCGCTATGAATAATCCTTCAGGTCTCTTCCTGGGGTCAGCTCCCTACTGGCAGCAATGGCTGAAGATTTAGTCTGTGTGAGCAAGCGCGTCCTGGGGTCTCGGAGACAATTTCGGCTTTTCTCCTGCTCGGCGCTGAGACGGATTTGGTGCAGTGCGGGGGGAGTGGAAAGGCCAGGGCTCCAGGGAGGAAGCTGTTTGCTTTGGCAGCTCAGTTGGATCCTGGAGCCAAGACTCAATTCGTCCCGCTTGAGCCTTTCCCCTGGTGCCTGCCTGCTGCTGGGGTGAAGGTGTTCCCGGGCCCGGGGGGGTGCCAGGCGAGCCACAGAAGTGGCAAGTCGCACAATGGTCCCCCCTGCCAAATCCTTTATGTTTTAGGAAAGCCACAAGCCAAGGGGCTGCCTCCCGCTGCATGGTGTTGTGCTCTCAGAGCTGGGCATGCAGCCGGGAACGAACATGCCCTCAGGCGCCACTTTTCTGATGCGTGTGGAAAATGCCAGAGCTGTGTGTCCAGCCCCGCTACGCTGCTGTGACACGTGCCTTTTGTGCCCGGGAGTCTTGCCTGGAAAGCAGGTCTGAGATTAAGAAACGTGGCCCAAGTAGGGGAGCAAGGGGGGACCAGGGAGCCAGGTCACTGGCAGAGGGGTGAAAACCGAGCAGTGATTATAATGCCATTTTTTTGGCTCATGTGACTGCTTAGCCCACAGCAAGGCAGCTGAAACTCGGTAGTGCTTGAGCCAGGCTGCATTTTACCTGGGTAGCACTGCAAACTCCCCCTGCTGATGACAAGAAGGGCATTGTTGCTGGGAAGAGCAGACTCCTACACGAACTATTTGCACCCCGATCAGCCTCCTCGTTGTTCCTCCTTGGCGTTACCTGATCTTGGCTCTGTGCACCGCTTTGCACGAGTGAGGTTTGGATGAGTTTTTAGTTCACGTCTGGATTTATGGTTCACCTGGGCAGCTCCCATGCTCCCTGAACCTGCATTGATCGCTTGCAAACAAATAACTGCTGCTGTGCAGGGAAGGGAGCAGCTGTGAGCTCCTACGGCACAGGATTACCAGGCCCTCTTTGTCTTCCATAGACTATGATACTTGGAGCAGAACAGCACCTCCACGAGCTGCCAGATTGTTTTCTTCCTCTAGCAACAAGGATCTAAACTTGCAGCGATCACAGCAAAGCAATTTGCAAACAAGCCATTTTGAAAAAGTCTCTTATTACTGGTATTATACTGTTCCTCCTGCACTGGCAACCGCTGTGCTTAGTGCAAGAGTTCAAAGTCAGAATGGATAAAGAAATTGAGGTTCACATTGAGGGATTCTGCTGCTGCTGCCCAGTTAATGTCATGGAGCTTAGAGCTGCCTGAAAACTACTTGCTTCATTTTCCAGATTTGTTGCAAATTGATCTGGTTCAGCATCTTTAGCTCCTTAAAGCTTGAGTCTCTTTAGCTCCTTAAACATCCTGAATTTGGAAAACAGATGGAATGAAAATTTCACTTAGGTTTCCAGTCCTGGATTACTTTCTTGTACAGTAACAGTATAACACGACAGGGCTCTTGGCAAACACAGCAGGCGTTTTTGGCACACAGGCAGATAAATACCGATGCTTCTGTTGCCAGTGCAGTGGCTGGGAGCATGAGGGTAATACAGAGACTCTGCTGCCTTCTCAGGATTGTCATCGCGTTGTCGTGCTGCCATTTGTGTCTGGAATGGTGAGCAGAGCTGCCATCCAGAAAGCAACATGTGTTCATTGCTACAAGTTCCAGCAGAGCAAGACTTCAAGGAACGATGCTGCGGGGACCCGTCTCCCTGCCAGAGCCAGAGGCTTCTGCATGCCGAGTGCTGCACACGCTCTGAGAGTCAAATGAGAAGGGACAGCAGACAATTAATCACCTATCTGAACACCGTTTATCTGCAGCTCTGAAGTAAACTCCCAAATGATGGAAATATGTTAGTAATTTTTGGCCATATGTGCTTTTCCCCAAAAATGAGGCAGAGCCAAATGGCACAGAAGTGATACTTTAATGTACAACACATTTTCATCATTTTTCCCATGTATACTAAATTCCTCTTCATACTCGTGGCAAAGGAACATTAATTTTTTTTTTTATTTGGGTTGCGATTAACTCGGGAAAATGCTGAACCCAAAGAGGAGAATATTTTCCATGGAAGTTGTATTGGGTTAACTCCCCTTCTCCTGGGGAAGGTGCAGACTGTGGCAGCTCCACGCGGCTCTGCCTCCTGCGTGCGGGTCCCGTAGACACAGCTGTTTGCCAGGGGCTTCACTGCTTGAATGTAGAGACGTTCAGTGCTCGCAAACTTGTTTCACAGGCACCTGATGGCCGGGAGTGACTGCAAACAAATGCTAGAGAAGCCAAGTTGACCTTTTAAATGGCCCTTTCAAGAGTCTCTCCATGTGTCTAGAGCAGGGAAATCACCTTGTTTACTCAGCTAATGTTTTTCTAGCAAAGAGCATATCGCCAGCTGAACAAGTCTCCCTCTCAAATAAAAAGCACCCAGTGTGCTTTGCTGGGGGGAAGGGAAACAGAGACATCAGTGGTTTACCTTGCTGCTCTCCCAGGCGCGGGGATGGCTCCACTTCAGGCACGAGGGGTTTTGTGTTGCGGTCAGTGGGCCGAGTCGTTGCTGGGGCGATGCTGCAGAGAGGGGAGCAGGGGGCCGCAGGAGCAGTGCAGAGTGGGTCGCTGGGCATCTGCAGCTGGGCAGAGCGCTGCTGCTGTCCTGGGGCAGCGGCACCGGTGCCCTCTCGCCCCCAGCCTCACTTAGCAAAGGCTTTGTGCCCGTGAAGGCTGCTCAGGAGTCGTTTTGTTTTTTCCCCTCTCCCTGGCTTGTTTTTCAGCTCTTAAGATGACCATAAAGGAAGTGAAGAAGGAGAACGGGGACAAGATGATCATCCCACGGAAGAGGAAGGCGCTGAAGCTGGGGCCCATCCGGAAGAAGAACCTGAAGAAGCTGGTGCTGTTCCTGAAGAACGGGGCTGACTGCCCCTGCCATCAGCTGGACAACCTCGGCCACTACTTCCTCATCATGGGCCGCCAGGTGAAGACCCAGTACCTGCTGACGGCCATCTACAAGTGGGACAAGAAGAACAAAGAGTTCAAGAAGTTCATGAAGAAGATGAAGTCTCCCGACTGCCCGACGTTTCCATCCGTCTTCAAGTGATGCGGTGGGCAGCAGGAGAGCCGCCGCCTGGACCTCGCGCAGCCCGGCACGGCAGCTCGGTCTCACTCCTCTGCAGCGGGGATGCTGGAGCCGAGCCCTCCTGCTCCTCCCTCATGCTCCTTGGAGCTTCCCTTGCCGACCCCAGCCCTCCCACCTCCCCGCTGCCGGCATTTTCCTGATCGCCCAGGCGTGCAAGTGTGACGCGCGTGCACCAAATGGTCGCTGAGGTCACACGCAATTTACATCCACAATATCCAAAGACCTATTGCTGTACAGATATGTACATTCATTTAAACAGCAGCTATCAGGTAAAGAGGGCAAGCGGAGGGGTGTGAAGTTATGTCAAGAGATTACACGATTGCAGAAAGGACCCTTGTGACCATGTTACTCCCGTCTTCATGGCTGCAGGATTGCCCTAAATTAATTCCCGTTTTAACCAGAGCCAGCCAATTAGAAAAGCATCCCATCCTCGTGATAAAAGTTAATAAACGAGTAGTGGAGAAGCTGTTACAACCTCTGATAAAACCTCCTAATAGCTAATTGCCCTCACTGTAAAAAAAAATCCCATTGTAGTCTAAACCTGCTTAGTTTTAAGCCTTAACCCTAGGGTCCTTGTGATACCTTGCTCGGCTGGATCGGGGAGCCCTCCCTTACCAGCATCTCTTGTAATGTGTCACTGGGACGCCTGCCCTGGCCTCTGCTGAGCCCCTCGAGCCTGGCGCTGCGCTGCAACTTCTCCAGCCTTTGAGTCCGTCACGGCCCTGCCCGGTTCAATGGTGCAGCAGCCCCACCGTGGCCGCGGGGCCAGTGGCAGAGGGGGGCTGCCTCCACCCGTGCCTCCGGCTTCGCGCAGACCCCCGGCCACCACAGCGTTCAGCTGAGCATCCCCCACCCTCACGCCTCCCACGTCAGCCTTTCATGGCAGAGTTCCCGTGCACGTGTGGCCGGTGCTGCTTGGGCCCAGACGCGTAATTCAATTTTAGCTACATGCAAATGCATCCCGTTTGCTGGCCAGCCCAGCAGCCTGGGACTCCCCATTGGGGGAGAGCTCGCAGCCAGCTCCTCCAGCTTGTGTCACTCCTTAACTTTACCAGTGATATTTTTATAGTTTCTTCAGGCTGCTGGCAAAATACCAGATTGCAGAAGGCTGAGAACTGGTCCCTATGGAGTGCCACGGGAAATGCATCGTCTCCGTCTTTCCCTCTTTACAGTCGCTATGGGACCTATCAGTTTCTAGGTTTTTGTCTGTTTGATGTGTGACAACTTGGCTTTGTATCATTATGGTTTTTTTTTCCCCTTAATCAAAATGTCATGTTAGTGTGAGGTCAAATAGTTTATGAAAGACGAAGAATATTGCATCCAAATGATTACATTTATTGACCAAGCTGAAATTCATTATTCCGTTAATTGGACAAGTTCTCTTTTCCATAGACCCGTATTGCTCCACATTAATTATACTATCCTGCTTCCATTCAGTGTTCTCATCCATCACGATTACTCTGAGAGAATGAATATCTTGCGATCTGAGATAATCCTGTTGTATTGCAGCTAAGTGAAATAACAAATCCTCATTTTTGAGGTTTAAACCAACCCAACTCAAAGCTGGTAAATTAATTATTCTTTAGCTTGGGAGTGCTGTTTATTCCCCATGTGGGGACAGAGCCATGGACTTGATTGTAGAAGAATTCTGTGAAGAAGCCAAGCGCACTGAGGAATGATGTTTCACAGCTAACAGATGGATTTAGGACGTGAACTCTGCAGAAAGTCCCACTAGGTTGTCTTAGACCACCATTTGTAGTAGTGTTGTTTCCTTGATGCAAAATTACTCATTGTAGATAATGTGCTTTATCAGTGAATTAAAGAAATAAATAAACCATAGGCTTTAACATCACAGATTGGTGAGGTGAAATGATGGGGAAGGCTGACAAATCCAGCCTTGTTAGAAACAGGTCGTGGCCCAGTCGGGACATGTTGAGCTGAAAGGCCGGTTATCTTGGAGCACCTGCAGTGACAGCGCCCGGCAAAGCCCTGCGGGGACTGAGGCAGGGACCCTCCACCCCCACCAGCTTTCCTTCCACGGTCAGGCGGCAATGCGGCACAGGAGTTGGGTTTGCGTGAGAGAGATGCTTAAACATTTAATTGGGCTGGGGTTTTCATGCTATCGCCCAGGCTGCTGGTGGGTGTCCTCTTGGCCACCTCTAGAAACCTGCTGCGTAACGGGCTGTTGATTTACTATTTTAAAAATACGTATTTCAGCAGGAAGGATCAAATCAGAGAGCAAACCAGTTCACATATGCTTAGAGCCACTTTCAGCCCTTGGCAGCCTTCGCTGCTCAGAAAGCCTGCTTCCCACCAGTGGATCTTGAGCCTGAAAGCCTGGATCCAGAGGCAGGTGAAAGGAAGAGGGCAGTGGCTGTTTCCCTTTGTTCCAGTACAGAGCATGAAATGATGTATGTGAGCTTGTTAATACTGCCGGTGCTTTTTTCTGCACAAGTAGTTCAGAAAAACGAGTAGCAAGGAGTGCCCACGAGTGATGCGTTTTGTTCTTTGTAACGGTTTTGTGCATCGTCTCACGGACCTGGCCCAGCCTGCCGGAGAGCCCCTGCCCGGGGGTGCTCACACCAGCGCACAGCACGGGGACGCGAGGAGCAACAGCCCTGGACTGGGACATGTGGCAGACATCGTGTGAGGACTGCGCAATCCTTCAGACTGCGTCCCGGGGCTGAAGAAACCCCGCACCTCGGAGCCACCCGTGTGAAGAACAAATTATCACTGTACTTACCTACTTAAAGCATAGTGTAATTGTATGTTACTAGTTGCTCTGCCAGTTACTTCGAACACCCTTCTGACCCTGTATGGTTGTCCTTGAAAAGCCTATCAGAGCTGCTGAGCAGATTGGCACGTCGTATTTCAGACATGGTATTTTGGACATTTCAATGTACCTGGAAATTAATTTTTCCATTCTCTCGCAAACTGCTCTGTGATCTGCCAGCCATTCCTGCATGGATCCAGCAGGTAGGTTGACCTGTTATCACTCCACTCCTCTCATGCTCTCTTGGTATGTGGAGGCTTTTGATAAAAATAACAGCACTAAAAGAAATGCATTTGATGTAACAATCATGGTGTAAGCAGTTAAGGTATCTTTACGTTTTGTTTTAATGTCATTTTAGATAGTTAATTTAGAAAAGTGTGGCAGATGAGAGGGGACTGTGTTTCTGTTTGGAAGTTTTGAGAAAACGTAAAAGACCAGTGAAAATCAGCACTGTAGAGAACAGCCTTCTCTGGGCAGCGAACAAAAGCATGAGGCTTTTCATTACTGTAGCTGGCATGATTTTTTTTATTTCTATGAATATTCTTACACCTTTTAAAGGCTGACAGATACAACGATTAGCAGTGTGATGGCTAACGCAGCTCTTACTCTAGAAATCTGGCGTGGAAGCACGTGCTAAATGCCTGGAAATAGGAGCTTTTTCCCTCTCCTGTCACTTCAGGGGGAGCTTGGTTGCAATGAGATTTGGTGGGTGATGCTGTGAAATCGCCACCTCATGGAAAGGTGAACGTGGTGTCACTAGGTGAGAGGTACAGAAACACCAGCGCTGGCACCAGGAGGAGACCCTGCGTGCGCTGATGAGTTTGGAGGAAAATAGTTCTGGTGTTTGCAGTGTGCATCGCCCAGCCCCGGTGAACGCTCCCTCTACAGAGGCATGGACATGCACTGCATGTTTAGGTGACTGCTGCGCTGGCAAAGCAGAAGCAGATCCATTTCCAAGAGAAGAGGCTTTAAGAGAAAATGTCCAGCAAGTTTCACACTATCCAGAATACATCTTTGTCTCCTTTAGGAAACATTAATTAGTTAATAGTTGATACATTGAAAGCTACAGATAACACGTGGATGTCTGCCCAGTGATGCACACTGGCATGCCTCGATGGATGGACAGTAGCCAGCCTCAGCTCGGGGCTGCCGCCCGGGACCCCTTAAGCCCCCTGCCATGGCCACAACGTGCCTTAGTCTGCACCCCTGAGGGCACCAGAGACCCCCCAGCACCAGTGGGTTTAATTCAGGCCCGCAGTGACAAGCTTGACTCTGCAAAATCGGTGTCGGCTTCCACTTCTCTGATGTGTATAAAAGTTCAGACGCTGTGAAAATGTTCAGTGCTCTTGGTTTTTTACCAACAAATTTCAGCAGTGTGTTCACGTTACATTATTTTACCAGTTGTTGATGTTATGACTTACTAATATCAGTTCTGGTTTTTTAATGCTTTTTCTTCCATGTATCAATATTCACTTAACTAAAATTGCTGAGTTAATCAATTACAGTGTGATTCCCCCACTCCCTCTTTTTATAAAGAGATGCTGTTTTCTAACCTGCATTGTTGGTTTCGAGGGTTGCTGCAGAGTGACCAGTTTGAGGGTGTGCTGGGGTGAGACCCCAGGAGGCTGTTGGTGGTCCCAAAGGGTGCGTGTGCTGCCCGCTCACAGCAGTGATGCTCTGGGCACGACGCCGCTGTTATTCGTCACACAGGTGGTAAGATCAAGACTATTGGTCCTGTTCAGGGAAATCCCCATGCGAGCATTTTGGCATGTTCTGCTCTTGCATTCAGCTCAGTTGCCTGTTCAGTATAATATGATTTATACAAGGAAACCTTTGGCCATTCAGCCTTTCTCGTTATCGTCCTGTTCTCTTTGACTTCATGCCAGTGAAAAGTATTGGGTCTTCACTCTGCCCAGCGCTAAAGTTTCAGTTTATTGAAGGAAGATTGCTGTAGCTTTTCAATAATAAGATGTTGGGGCAAAGTCTGGTGGTTATTGAGTTCACAAGAGTCCATAAGAGTTCACAGACCCAGCGGTGATGGACAGTGCCTGCGGGTACCCTCCCTGTCTGCAGACCACAGGTGACACTGCCAGAGCCTCCCGTGGTCCTGAGCCCACAACAGCATCCTGCCGTACGCTGGTATGTCCAGACGGCTGTAACTTTCAGGACATGGGGAAGGGAAGATGCTTTTCACAGGCCGAGCCTCAAACTCCCCAGTGATCCATCCTTGCTGCAGGAGCCAAGACCAGCAGACTGTGTCTTGCGGTGCAGCCTGCTGCTCTTCAGGACTCGGAAGAGGTCTGGGGGATGCGAGAGCTGTGCGGGGTGGGTTGTGCAGAGCTGGGAATAAGGGGAGCCCCACAGTTAAGAACTGTGGGGCGCTGCTGAGGAGTGCAGCGGGATGCAAGCTGCTGAGCGGGTAGAGGGGAGGTGGGTTCCCATTCTCGCCTGGGGTCCGTGCCATGCACAACTTAGGTAAGAGGGAGCTGCGCATCCTCGCCCAAAGGCTGTCTTCCTGAAACAATGTGGGCAGCCTGGGTAGTGAGTAAAGGACGGCTGTGTTCCTAAATGCTTTGGGGCTTGCCATTTTGCTTTACTTTTTGGGAAAGTAGTTGGCTCGTGGGCACTGCCCCAGAAGGGGAAGCACTGCCAAGCAGGACCAGTGTGTGCGAGGAGATCAACGGGGGCAGGAGGGCAGTGAGGGATGGGTTCACACGGGTGTGGGGAACAGCCTAACATGTCCAGTCTGTACAAATGCCCTGGTGGGTATCAGGAATAAAAGGGGCAGAGGGGCTGTTATGCGCGTGGCAGAGCTCTGCTCTGATTTAAGGGCTTTGCTTACCTCGTTTACCTCGGAGATGCAAGGAGAACAGCTCAAGCTACACACAAACTATTTCTTGAAGGGCAAATACTTGAAAATAATCGTGATGGAGTGCGTAGGAGCGCACAGGCCCTGGTAAGGAGCGCTGACGTGTAAGCACCTCAACGCAGGCACAAGCACATAAGCAGAGCAAGAAGGCCTTGCTGTCTGTGGGAGCCTCTTGCATGAGCACACCACCCGTTACAGCAGAGCACGGCTTGCTTTTCTCACTGTATTTTGATGAAGAAATCTGTGCTTGATTGTTTTACTTTCTTTTAAACTTGTGGTTGATATAAACACATTATGGCTTCTGATTTCTCTCTTCTGTGATTGGAACAACAAACCCCTCAATAAAATCCCTTTTTTCTTTGAAAGTTGTTTTTATTACTGCCTTTTCCATATCAATTGCATTACTCATTCCACGTGGTGCTGCCATCCGAGGGCCCCAGTGCGTTGTCTCCTTGTGAGACACAGCATCTCGCCACTGCTGTCTTGCAAGAAGTGATGTAAAAGTTTAAATCTTAGATCCACAATGTTGGATACAGAAAAGTCTACTGTCAGATTACTACTGCTGGATGACAGTATTTTATCTGTATAGTTGTTCCCCACTAAACATCCCTGTTGTACACCAACTAGCAGAAGCTCATTTTTGCTTACACCAATGCAAAGAAAGGAAAGCAGTGAACCCCGTGTAGCAAACAGCAACAAACTGTTACCTTCTAGAGAAAGCTTGCCATTGCCGTAGCTGGTTGCAAGGAGAGCAGGCATGCTTCCTGCAAAACTCCCGCCCTCTTCAGCCTGCCAGTCCTGGCTTCAGCTCTCAGGTTATTTTGATCAAAGTAATTTACCCACCCATCAGGTGAGGAATGGCCAAGCAGTGTGAACGCATTGCAGCCTGGGTTAGGTCCCAGGTGCACGTGGCAGGGTTGATAGCCCAGGGGAACCAGCAAGCTCTCCTTCTGCAGCACGTTCAGCCAGAGACGTTGGCTGCACAGTGTTATCACCATGAGAGCAGGTAAGGTCGGTGCCTTTGGTCTGCTTCTTGGGGTCTCCTTCTTTTCCCAGTTCAGAGCTGGTGCCTGGGGTAGTTCAGAAGTTGGGGTGAAGGCTTGCTCTTTGCTTTGTGCTTTCCTGCTGCTGGTGTTTTACTGCTGGGTATTCTGTAGTTACTAACCAAAGCATGAGCATCAGGTAGGCTTGAAGAGATGCAGGAAGCTAGTCAATGTGTTTACTGAAAACTTACACACTCAGTTCCTCTACTAGCTTCTAGTAACATCTGTCTAGAAAAGGGAACTGGCAATTCTTGAGGTATTTTTAGGTCATGTTAAAAGTGAGACTCAGAGTCAACTCTTGCACGTGGGTGTATGTGCTGTCCTTATATTAGTTGTTTTGCTCTCTGACAAGAAAAGTCTACTGAAACCTGAAACAGAAGTGCAAGCTCTGGGGAAAGCACCTGAGAAATTGGAGTCATGCTTGTGCAGGGTTGTATGGGGCAGCAAACAGCCATTTACTGAAATATGAAAGTATGAGAGGCTGCTTAAATCAGAAATTGGGTGTCTGCTGACTTAGCATTCCCTGGGAGCAGAAAGACGGGTGTTTGTGCAGTTCATGGGTACATTTCACATTATGAATAGTTCAAATACTGATTGTTATAATGAGTTCTAGCTTAAGTTACAAGCATTTGCGTAAATGCTCAGTCTAAACTAAGGCATGCCTTGTTTTGCTGGGAGACAACCTCCAATTTTGCCTCGCTGGGGGCTGTAGGGTGTTCTGAGAGACAGGAACGCGCTGTCTGTGGGATGCGATACTCCGATTGTAGTCTTGGATGTACCTGCTGCTTTTTGAGCTCTGCTGTATAATAAAAGGGGGCTGAATTTAATGCATATATTATGTACCCCCTGTCTGTGTGAATACTTTCAGGGACGTTATGGCTGTGCAAAGCACGGTGTGTGCTTGGATCCTGCTGAACTCTTGGGGGTGCAAAGAAATGCCAAAAGTTAGGGAAGAGCTTTAGCTCTTTGCTGATCTGCAGCTGAACCCTGAATCCACTTCATTTCAGGCTCCCATGCTCGGCGGGAGCAAGGCCTGACTCTGGAACAAGTTTCAGTATTCAAGGAGGCTGAGAGTGAGACTTGGTGATGCTTGGGTCTTGCTGGGCCGCTTTGCAGGTTCCTGGGACTCCCAGCAGTGCACGTATTGTGTCTCTGGGTTGTTCCCCATGGAAAACTGCTTCTGACTTGTGTGAGGGTTTGCAGCAGCTAATCTGGGAGAACAAACGATGCTCAGGCTTGCTAGCAGCCGGGGCTTATCTGAAGTATGAATCTTGCATAAAATAAAATATCGTCCTTCTGTGACTCAATTTATCCTCCCAGTAATGTTTACCTTGTTTGCTCCAGCATTCCTTCTGTTGAGTACCGTCTGTTAATTGAGTTTCTGGCCTCCAGTTTGTAGTTAAGTTATAAACAAATAGAGTTTTCTTTCATGCTATACAAAAGTCATCTTCTGTCCGTCAATTAATTTTTTATGTTGCTGGCAGTCTGTGTTCTTCTTTGACCCCTGCTGGGAAATGCAAGGCCAGAAAGAACAGTTGAGCAATTAGGGAGGATTTCTTCTCCTGGAGAAGAGCAGATACCAGCCTGGTGTGTCTGATGTGGAGCTCTATTAATATTGTGTGGGACGAGGGGGTGAAGCACCCCAGCTGCTCTGGGCAGCCTGGTGACAGTGTCTGGAAGGGAAAATGACTCCTGTGTTTACCTGCTCCTCTGTGAGCAGCAGGCTGGTCCCCGAGCGGAGCTGCTGCCCTCTCAGCAGGGCTTAACGGTAATCCACATCAAAGCCCTCTTTCCTTTTGGAGGTCCTCAGCCTTTGCTGGGACACGCGCTAGTGTTGCAGCCTGGTGCTGCAGAATGCTGACTTTCCCCTCCTGACTGAGGATCTGATGACCTCCAGGAGGGGCAGAGAGCTCTGTAGATTGTTTTCACAAACAGAAAAGATGTTTATACTCTAGTATGGAGATAAACCCCTGCAAAGTGTGTGTGGGATCTGTGTGTGTCTTTCTGCATGTGGCCATGCAAAGTGTAGACCAGGAGAGACGTACAGGGCACGAGCAGGGAGCTTGTAATGTGCTGAGATGATGAACAGAGCAGGAAGCAGGAGAGAAATGGTTCCTTTCCTTTCAGACACTTTTGCGGAAAAAAGATCAATCAAGAATAGATGGATGCAAAAGTCCCACCTCTGGCTAAGAGAGCACCCGAGCTGCGGGAGGGCATGTGGATGTGGGAGGTGCTGCTCTGTGCTCGCTCTGCTCCCTCCCCGCCATCCCCTGCTGTATGGCTGGGGACAGGAGGTGGACGAGGGGCCTCCATCCCAACCTGAGCAGCCGTCCTTACCTGTGTCTTGGCCATCGCTCATCCCTCTGAGAAGCCAGGAGGAATGCGCTGCCTTGGGGGTAGCAGTTGTGCGGCAGCTACGTTGCACTTGGATAGGGGAGGATTTGTGGGTTGTGAGTGAATCTGCGGGCAGCATCGGCTGAGCCACAACAAGGGCTGGAAACAGCAGGAGCTGGGAGCAAGGGCACCGTGGGGTCTTCCGGATAAGTCTGGGACTGGAGTTGGCTTGTCATCGGCTTGCAGGCAGCTGATCCGGGCTCATCGGCCAGACATCCACCGTTCTGTGCAAGTTCCCTATTTAATCGGCTTTTCCGCAAACAGGTAACCCTGCAGTAATAATAGCAGGAATAACATAAAAATAACAGAAACAGTAATAACAGAAATAACAAGCTCCTTCCTTTCACTGGCAGATGGAGCTGCATTTGCAGTGACTGCTGCTCTGCGTGGGGTGCAGTGCCTGGGAGGGAGGGTGGAGGGGGACTCCCGAGCCCCTCCCAGCTGAAGAGATGGGGCAGACAGCAAGCGGCTGCCGGGTGAGCAGGGGAGATCTCTTCTGAGGGGAGTTTTGGGTCTCTTCACAAATGTTCTCCAAAGCCACAGTGAAAACACTCCATTTCCCCCCGACGCCAGTAGCATTGCAGAGAAAATGCTCCACTGTGTTTCAGTTTTGGTGCTCCTGCTTTCTCACTGAATCACGTTGGATGACCCTTACAAAGGACACACACACGCATGTAATTAAAGCCAACCTTCACCCCAAGGCCAGAGCTGCGCTTTGTTCCCTGACGCAGAGGCTCTTTTTTTCCGTTCCAGCCAAGGCCTGCACATGCCGCAGTGGCACCACCACAGAGAAAGGCCTCCATTAGATGAAGTGGGGAAAAAAGTCTTCCAGCACCTTTAGCAAGTGCTTTCAAAATCTCTGTTTTGCAAAGGAACAGACCTTTTTTTATGATTATTTCTTCTCCAGCTAATCCCATCTGAACCTCTGAGCACACTACCCATTGGCTAAGCTGCTCCCTTCTGATAGTCCATAGATGTCCAAGTCATGCTCGAATGTCCTTCTTGGAAGAGGAATGGGGTGAGCTGGCTGGCTCCTCTGCTCTGGCAAGGCTTCTTGCCCGTGCTGCAGACAGACCCACATGCAAGGTCCCAGGGCTCTGCAGCACGTGGCTTCCCTAAGCAAAGCCACATCCCAGAGAGCCGCAAGGGAGGGAGTGCAGATCAACCTGTCAGGGTGGCCGGCCGCTCCGCGGAAGCCTCCCAGCCTTTGGAAAATGAGGGCTTTGTTTCAAGACCTTCGCAGCGGAGGCTGGAATCTCCTCTGGCCCGGCAGCCTGCCACAAGAATGCTGTCTGCGTGGCGGGAGCGGGGTCTGCTGTGCCCCTGCCATTGGGCGCAGGATGTGCCAGGGACCGCGAGCGCTGGGGGAGGCCTGGCCCCGTCTCCTCTCGGCACATCAGAGTGATGGATCTGTCTCCACTCACCAGCGCGGGGGCATCAGCGCTCTGCTGCACAGTGGGCTTCGCTCGCAGCCTGTCAAGATCCCAAGAGCCGCGAGCAGTCGGCAAACAGTCCCACTTTTCTGCAGAAATGTGCACAGCCTGGAAATTCGCTGCTGTCTGTAATGTTTTTCCTTTAGAGACAAACAGGAGATGTTTGCCAAGCCATTGCTCTAGAAAGGAGGAGGAGGAAAGCCAGGACACAGCTGGAAGGAGCTGTACCTGATAGCAGCCAGCGCAGGCTGGGGCTGCTTGCATTCTTTGGGATCCAGCTCTCCGCTCCCACCCTTGAGGTGCAGGGAACAGCTCTGTTTGAGACCCCGTGCAGCTGCTTGGTGACGTTAGACCCAATTTACAGAACAAAGGTCTGCTGGGGGCAATAGAAAGTAGCATTGTGGCAGAAGTGATGTTTGTGGGTGTGCTCTGCCTTGATCTGGCTGTACGTGGAAAAGATGTTCTGATCTGCCTGTCCCGACTGCATTTGTGAGGTCTCGTGATTGTTTGAGGATCTCATTCCCTGCAACATGGGCAAAAAGTGAAGTGCCATATTGTGACCTGCCTCCTAAAACCTGTATCCTGACACAGTGCTGTGACTGAGGCAGGGAATGCATCTCTGAGTGCGGGCAGGCATCACCTACCGAGATAATATCCCTCCCACAGCTATTCTCAGTGCCAGGCCTGACTTGTGCTTTGGAGGACTGAACTGCTGACCTTTTCTCTGGCCTCTGATCCATACAAATCCAAGTGTATGGATTTTTATGGCCAGGATGGGCTGGTCTGAGACTGCAGCCCATTGTTCAGGGCAGGGGCATGTGCCACAGAGCAGGTACTGAAAGGGCACTTTGTGCCACAATGTGGGGTGTTTCACAAGCAGTAATAGGAGACAGACATGATAAAACCAGAGATGATTGTCTGGGTGCTTGCATGCGTGGTTGGGTTTGGTGCTGATGGTGAGCAGGTGTTCCCCATGCTGCTCCGAAGCCGTATTCAGGAACCCTAAATGCAAAGGTACCTCTGTACAGTTACTAAAACTGTTCTGCTTTTCCTTTTGCTTAGTTCAGCTTGGGGCACACTGTGCTATTAGCTACTTAGCTATTAACTGCTATTAGGCAGTTCACTACCTCAATCTGGCTTTCTCCAAACTCTTGAGTTATTAATGTGGCTGAGAGATTAATTTACTAGAAGGTGTAGTGTTGTGTATAAATGCATTATAGCCCCAGAAGGATGGCGGAGACTATCTCTGCTGTTACTTGAAAAGAAACGAAGAGATCAGGGCATTTGTCTTTGGCAGGCTAGCGAGCACGTGCACGGTCTCTCATGTACAGTACTCGGAACTACATTAAACCCCACAAATAATGAACTGCAACCCCTTTAGGCAAATTCAAATGTGATGTCATTAAATTGGTCATCCTGAAGGGCAGGTGATCACACCCAGCCCAGACAGTCTCCCCAGTTGTTGTACAGCAAGAGTGAATAACTGATTTGGAGAAGGCTGAGCTCGTTTGTGCAAGCTCCAAGGTAATTTAACGCGTGGTTGTGTGTGGCCATGTGTCTTCTCACAGGGCTTGTGCGATGGTGATGGCTGTGCTGTCCTCGCCAAGCCAGTGGTGCTGGTTGGCAGGGGATCCTGGCTGGCCATGGGGCCGTAAGCCGAGCACCCCACTTCTTTCCCATGAAGGATGGGATTTCCTCATCTCCCTTGAGATCCCCGTGCCCTCCTGAGGCTTATGTGGGAGGGGTGAGTGGCTGGGACAGGAACCGCTCACCCCGCGTGTGTGGGCTGCTGGAGCCGAGCGGGTGCGACAACCATGCTCCCAGCCCAGGGCGGCGGGGGGAGGCCGGGGCCCGCGAGGGGCTGCTGGTGACCCCGCTCCATCGAGCTGGCACACTGCGGCTGCAGGCAGGGCAGAAAGGCACGTTTGAAGTTACATGTTAAATGGTCTTAATAAAATGTTAATATCAGGCTAAATGTTTATAAAAGTCCCTCCCCTTGAATCAATGCTTGCCGAAGAGCTGAGGCATAAAGTTATGGGTGATACTACTTTAATTATTAAACATTGTGCTGCCCAGCTGAATTAGTGTAGCCCCGAACCGCCTGCTCCAGAGTGTTTACAATTTCGTCACCATTTCATATTCTTTCCTCTCACTCACCCTAAATGTTTATTTAATAATCCTGGAAGACCTTATAAGCTTTCTGGGTTTAATGTTTGCTAAACACCCTGTCGCTTCCACTTCTATTGATAATTCCCGGGCTGCTGCAGAATAGCTTGGGTATGTGCTCTGCCTGAAAGCCGTGCCGCAGGACGGGGCAGCCTCCAGCCACGCACCTCCATCCCCTGGGGCCTGGGAGCCGGATCGTCCCCTGGGAACAGAACTAACGGGGAGGCTTGGAGCAGCCAGACCCACCCGGGATTAGCGGCTGGGAGCCGTGCTGCCAGGGTCCAGCGGGCTGGGCTCAGCGGGGAGCACAACCGCCGGTAACAAGGATCCCGAGGGTGCGCGCTGGGGCAGTGCACCCCCTGTCCGCTCTGGGCGGTGCAGAGACCCCGCGAGCGTCCCTGGGCAGGAGAAGCCTCGGGCCGCGCAGGGCGAGCGGCTGCACCATCCTCGCGGTCGCATTGCTTTCCCGCCTGGTTCTACACGTGCCAATACAGACATCCGAAAGCCAGTATCGCACAGACAGCGTACGTGGAGAGCTAACCAAGGACACGTCAGATGGATAATCTCGCCTTCGCGGTGCGTTACCTCAGTCTCTGAGCTGTCCTTGGGCTCTGGCAGTATTAGTTTCAGCAAATTCATTTTCCTTCACAAAAGCTTTTGGTTACTTTGGGATTAGGGACTGTTTAGAGTTCATTGTTTTCCCAAGCTGCCTTGTTTTGCTGTAATGCTTAGACGCCTGGTCTGCAGGAACTTAATCTCCCTTCCCCTCCAGCAGTCCTGTTCTGTGAAAATCTGTTCTCTGCTTTAGTGCAAATTGTTGATGGGAGATAGCAGCGGGTCTTTCTGCTTCTATTTAACATGTCAGCAAAGAAAGACATCTGCTTGCAATTATGGGCACAGCCTCGCTGAAGGATTGGCGTGGTAGATTTTATAAGATAATAGGAAATCTTTATCAATTCATAATTCCTTGTGTCATACAAAGGAATATATTTCGTTTAAAATATTATTTTTTTTAATTTCACAAAATTAAAGGATAAACCATGAGATTGATATCAAGGGAAAATGCCTTGTGCTCTGCACAGAGCGAGTCCTGGGTTTCCCACACGAAAGCCTCTGAGCGGACGAGGGCCGGTCTGGGGGCTCTGGAGCTGTTTGCTCGCTGCCTTGCGCGACGTGCCCAGAGAGGCAAATTCTTCTGGAAATTATTTGCTGCTGGCTTTTACAGCATGCTCTGAAACATGAAAATTGTCCCCAACACAGTGCTTAAAGCACCAAAATCTCTTAGATGGGGCAAGTGACTGCAGACGAGCTGCTGTGGACCAGCACCTCTCCGGAGCTGGTGGAGCAGCCCCTGTGGCACGCCAGCACGTCCCTAGTCGCTGTGGGAACAGCCGTGGGACCAAAATGCTCCATTCTCACTTTCCCCAACTCCAGAGTAACTGGTGCTGGTGGAAGTGATGGGTGCCCACCTGGGGCAGCTGCAGGCAGGGGTGTGAGGGTCTCCCACCCTGCCTGCGCTGTGTATGTGCCCCGGGAGGGGAGCTTGGGGGACTCGAGACATGCTGGGACAGGCTTGCGGTTGCAGCACAGGCTACCCAGCGGGCTGGTGGGGGCTCCCCCCACGCCTGGCTCCTTCCGTCCTTTCCGGGTGGGAGCCTCCTGCCTGGGGCGTGGCAAAGGGGCTGCTCCCCTCCCCAATTCCTCTGTCTCCCATCGAAGGCTGCTTCTGGCAGGGTGTGCTGTCAGCACAGCTATTCTTGGCCTTCCTCAGCCCATTCGTCAGCCCTCAGGGAGTCTGCTGTAATCTCCTCTGTGATTAAGGGTCTCGGAGTGTGTTCAACATCATTAAAGAAACAATAAAATAATAATAATAATAATGATCTGTGCTCAGGAATGCTCCTGAGTGGGGTCCGAATTGCATTCAATGCTTTTCGGCTAAGAAAACTATTCACGCTTCAGCCTTAGCAGATTAACAGGGGCCACATCCCCTGGCTCTGAGAGCTTTCTGTGCTCTGTCCTCCTAGCAGCACTATCTCCTGTTCTCCACTGCACATCCTCTGCCTGGACATGGATCTTCATCTTTGGGGAGAGGTGGAGGGGCGCGTTTGACTGCAGAGACGGTGGATCTCTTCTGTGAGTGTGGGAGAGAGACAGATACCTGTTGTCAAGAGAGGTCGTGAGGTCCAGGTCCTGGCAGCTGGTCTCCTTGCTGATATGGAGATGCTCTCCGTGTTCACAGCAAGATAACTAACATGGGGCTGAGACCCTCCCCAGGACAACTTTTGTGCCCAAAGGATGAGACTCTTCAGTGGGAAACTTTGGGGCAAGTGCAGGCGGCAAAAGTGCATGGCAGATCTAGAGCACAGGGGATGCAACCGTGCCATAGCATGGACATGAAGCGTGCTGTGCACAGCTGCTGTTGCTCTGTGTCTCGCTGCTGGAAACTTCTCCTTTCCTACCTCCTGGCTGGTACTGAAGCCTAGCTCTGCAACGCGTGGGCTGGTGTAACCATCGGCGTGCTGCAGTGTGCAAGGATTATATGAACAGCTCTTAGCTAGAAGCGGGGGGTCCTGTGTGCTGCTGTCAGGTTGTATTTTTCTATATCCAAAACAAAAGGTCCAGTGGGAGCCTGACTGCAGGAACCTTGGAGTGCCCTGTGCAGACAAACGTGCTGCAGCTCCGCAGCACTGGGCAAAAGCATGGCACACATGGGTTTAAAAGCTTGGAAAGGCTGGCTGCTCTTCTGCAGGTGGCTGTTTCTCTGAGTGTTCTGCAGAGATCTGTTGTGCCTGTCCCCTGCAGCGTGCAAGACTGTCCCTCCTGCTGTCCTGTGCTTCTGGTCCCCTGCTTTCCTGGTCGTGGGGCTGGCAAAGGGCTGCAGCTTGGCCCGTTGGCTGCCTTTGCAGCACATTCCCATTGATGGGAAGGACATCAGATGCTGTGTCTGCAAGTCGGGCTTGGAGAGCGAGGGAGAAGGGACCACGAGGAACCTCTTGACAGCAGGAGAGGCTGCTCAGCGCAGCAGGGTCTGCCTGCCGCATGGTGTCGAGAGATGCCCTGAGAAAGCTGTCGGGGATGGGGGCAGGTTGGGGTTTCAGGGAGCTGGGTCTGGCTGAGCTATTGGGGGTTTGGGATTGTTCTGCCAGAGCATCTGGTCTGCTCTGGGGATGTGAAACATATTCTGGACTCTTCAGCTAATGGCGCTACCAGTGCACGTGTGTGTGAAAGCATGCACACGCTGCTGCTAGCTCCTGACTGTTGCCCAGCCCAGGAAAAAACAGCAAACCAGCATGCGATTCAGATGGACTTGAGAACAAAACAAAGAAATGAGAAGGATGGAAAATACTGGGCTAATTTCTAAAATGCCATGAATTTCTGGGTGCTGCTGAAAAGGCCAAATCTTCACTAAGGCAGGGAGAAAATGTATGGCAGGGGACACAGCCTGAGTCAGCCGCAGGCAGAGTCCAGGACCTTGTCCCATGACAGAGGACAGCAGCCGTTTAGCCTGGGGCTCCCGTCGCTGGTGCACCCACAGGGCCCAGCTGTGTGTGACAGGGGGGCTGCCAGGCTCCCCGGGCTGAGATTGCGTTTGCTCCTTGCAGAGGAGGAACAGTCTGGTTTCATTTTAAGCTCCCAGATGTTGGTCATGTTACCGACATTTCTTTTTACTGAAGCAAATTCAAAACATCTATTTTTCTTTAAGTTGTCAGACATGAGACATGGTGAAGTTCATTTCTGTACAGCTCCCAACCCAAAACACAGACCGGCTCTGACCTGGCGGGGATGTGCCGTGGCGTCCTGCTCCGGGGCAGACTGTCTTCCCCCAGCTCGTGCGCAGGGTCTGCAGGTCCGGGTGCCTCCAGGGTGCGATGGGCAGCCTGGGATGCACACAAATACCTCTGCTGGGACAGCAAGCTCTGGCAGACTCTTAGCTCTGCAGCCCATCTGTGGAGGACAGACAGACATGCCACCAGCAGTCCCCTCTGACTGCAGCTCTCCAAATCCCTGTGTGGCCGTGAACCAGGTTGCAAGCCTGGCCCTGCAGCTTGGAGCCTGGCTTGCAAGTGGGGGCCTGGCTGTATCTGGGGGTGTTCCCACACTGCAGGGTCTCCCCATTGTCTCTGTCCTCCAGCCACCCTCCTGGCAGCACCAGGAGCGGGGTGAGATGCTCTGTGCGGTGGCACTGGTGTGCCGTCGACATAGTCCATTGTCACCTGCAGCGCTGCTCTTGCGTGAATTCACCCTGGTCTCAGTTACACAGAGAGGGGAAAATGTGCCAAGAGCTCTGGGCTTTGCACCTTTTTGCAATGCTGGGGACGTTGCTGGTTATACAGGCGCAGGAGAGCCATGCCAGCGAAGCTTTCGGAGCACCCCTGCAGTGGGACCGAGCCCACTGTAGTGCCCTGGGGCTGCCTTTACCCTGGGCTGGCTGTCGCTGCTGGGGCTGGCTGCTGCAGAGGACAAACATCCTTCTTAATCACTTCAGATTTGGGGGCACGAGAAGCAGCTTCTACGTTATAGTGTGAGGTGTGATTTTTGCTTAACTAAGACTTCCTGAGCTGTTTGATCTCGATACCACCAACACTGTGCTGGATCATTTTAGTTTCTTGCTGCTAAGCTGAAAAGTCCCTGAAAAGCAGAGCAGGTTTAATGGTCAAAGGGACCATGAGCTCTCTCCTGCGATGCTTACGCCCAAGTGCACAGCTGGCAGGGCTTCCTTCAGGGCACAGAGTAGCCAGGTTTGGGCAGATTTTCATTTTTTATCATTTAAAAGACAGGAAGACTGGAAGCAGAAGCAGACAGTTCCTTGCAAACCCCAGCCCTCGTGGCTCAGCCCCTCACCTGCTCCCACGGTGGTTTGCCGGGGCTGTGCCCCGTGCAGGAGTCGGTCAGCAGCCCCCACGGGATGTGGCTGCCAGACTCGGTCTGTTCGCCTTGGAAAGGCAACAAAACGGGGCTGTGCGGTCTGGGGTGCATGGCCCCCTGAGCCCTCCCGTCGGAGTGGGGCCGGGGCATCTGTCTGTCCAGTGGGAATGAGCATGAGGTCTGGAGGCTGTGCGCCCAGGAAAGGCGCAGGCTGGCAGGCTTGCTAGTGGTCTCCTGATGATTTGGAGCATTAGATTATGCAGGAGTGAGTTTGATTTCTTCCCCCCTCCTTGGATTTTTAGTAGCTGACAGTTGTTACCAGCGTGAGGTACTAACTTTTTATTTTGAACGCATGAGTTCAGGCTCGTTAATCACTTCCAAATGCCCTCGTCTAAAGGCTATATTGTTTCAGCATTCAGCCACTAATTTTTTGAAATCTCTGAAATAAGACTCTGCTCTTGAACATGTGCTGGAGAGTCGCTCCTTTCCGCTGTATTTTAAAAATATACATGTGGTTTAATTCAACAAGAGGGCTCGAGGGGACATTTTTCCACCAGTTTTTTCCCCCTCTCTTTCTTTAGAGCTGTATCTGCCAAACTGCCTGGCTCTGTGCCAACAGCAGCCTCTTGGATGATCCCAAATGCATCTGGGGGTTAAGAAGTGTGTTTCTGGGGAAGCCCAGCATCACTGCCTTGTGATACAGACCTCGAGGTGCCCTGTGGGCTGTTCATGCTCATCCGATGGCTGAGGACAACTGCCGCCAGCTCTGGGGTGCAGGTACCAAAGAGAAACAAGGAGAAGGGTCCTCAGGGGGGGTAGGGTTTCCAGCAGCTCGAGAACACGTGCCACCTTGCAGGCTGCCTGGCTGAAACAGAAACGGCTGGGCCAGACCCGGAGCCGTGCTCCCCTCGCACCCCTCGGCGAGGAGGGCTGTCTGTGCCCTCTGTCACTCTGCCGGTGCTGTTGTGCAGAGACAAAGCTGATGCAAGAAAAGACCCAACTCAAGGGCTTCGTGATGCAGATGCAGGCTGCTGGTTTGGAAAGACAGCAACTGCTGCAAAACTAGAGGAGAAACGGCAGTGCCTTTCTGTGAATGCTCGTGGCTCCAGCAGACACTGGAAATCCACTGATATATCAAAGCAGTAGGATATTACAATTCAAAAATGTTAAATGCAGGGAGGAGTCCTGCCAGGCCTAAAACCCTCAAGGAACTTGGATGTGTCTGGGCTCAGGGGTCCCAAGGAAACGTTTATTTCTGTGACTAAAGTCGCTTTTATGTGCCCTAGCTTTGGCAGGACTCTTGAAAAGATCTGGGCACTCCATAGGGTCTGGCAGATACAGGAGTTGTTTTAAACCCAGCCATCAGTCAGAGACCTCTGGCTCCAAGCAGGAAGAGACATTTTTTAATTATTACTACTTGATTGGTAAAGAAGAAAGCAGGGGCAGGGGGAGACAGGGAAAACCTGTTGGTGCAGGATCCAGTGGAAACAGCAGAGGAGGGAGGCAGGCATGAGGCCAGTGCTCGGGCGAGGGCTGAGCTGGGGCCGTGTTCTGCCTGGGCAGGTGGAGGCGGTGGCTTTGGCTGGGCAGTGCCCTGGTGGTGCAGCCCGGCTCCCTCCCACTGTGGCCACTGCCCGCCGACACCTGGACTGCGTCCCCATGACGGGGCCCTCACGGCACAGCCCAGCTGGAGCCACCACAGCGTCTGGGCTGAGCCAGGGCTCCTGCACCTCTGTCCGCAGCCTGAACCACAAAACCCTCTCGCCTCTGCCGGGGAATTGCTGCTGGTGGAAACCCTCTTCCGTCTGAAGCTCTTGGAAGCTCTCGAGCGTGTCTGAGGCTGTTATGTCCTGTGGTTTTGTTGATATTATAAATAGTTGTTGTAAGTGAACATGAAAGAATTTGTGCTGACCAAGGGTTGTTCTTATTAGAGGCGATGAATGAGGAGGGGCTAATTCTTGCCAGGCCCCGTCCCTTACGTCATGTTGTCCTCCGACGGCCCTTATGCTCCACAGCATCCCGAGCTCTCTGCAGATGCTGGGATGCTCCCTGCAGACTGGCCACAGCCGTCGCAGTGGGACCCTCTCCCTGCCCACCTCAAGGTCCCCGAGCTTTCCCTGGACACCACTAGCACCGCCTGCAGATTTGGGTCCCGTGGAGGGGTCCCACGGAGGAACCTGCTCCCTGCAGAGCAAGGTGCTGCAGAAGAGGAGGGTGGGAGAGGTCTGTCACCCCGCCAGGCACCATGGATAGGGCTGGATCAGAGAGCTAGGTCTAGGGGTGTGTGCAGGCTTTGAGCTGGTCCTGGCTGCCTGAGCCCAACGAGCGCTGCCCTGCTGCCTTTGCTGGGCCTTACTGGATAGGGATGGTGATGGGACCTGTCAGTGGAGAGCACCTGCACTCAAATGAGCAGGAGCAAGGAGTGGGAAGCGGCCGTGAGGCAGCTCTTCCTCTCGAGAGGAGGGGACGGCTTGGCACCATGTACATGGCACTTCTGTATTACAACAAAGATGGTTTTCTAAGAAGGATACTTGTGGTGGGGCCTTTCTATAAAAGCTTCTGAAATGAAACACTGTTCAGAGCCTGTGTGGTCTCCCTGTCCTTTCCCCTATCCACGGAAACACAATCTGTGGCCAAAAAAGCGCCTTGCAGCCAGTGGGGCTGCGTGAGCCAACCTGCTCCTGGGTACCCGTCTGGCCAGGCATCAGCATGGCTGCATGGAGTGGCTCTGCCATCACTAACCGTGAGCAGGGACCAGTGTTATCAGGCCACACTGGCAAGTTATCGTGAGCCTGGAGAAGGCTCTGCAGATGGCGTCCCGCTGGCATGAGACCGATTCTGTGTATGGGAAGGGAGCTGATGCAGGCTTTGCTCTTCACTGCCTGCCTTTGACCTTTTCAAATTGCCCAGGTCATAGATGATGTGGTGATAAGCCAGTGAGGAGACTTTACAGCAGCAGCACTGACAGCTCTCAACTGAGCTCCCGAAGGACTATGTTATTTTTGTTGTCAGAGTCGTAAATCCCCCAGGACTCTGATGAGAGCAGAAGCATTATGATTCTGGGCTGTCTTGTGTAATAACTGCACTACATTGATTTGTGATTCACTGGCCATAATTATTTCTGTTCAGCATCGCTGACCTGTTTACAAAAAAAAAATGCAAGATACAAAGGGAGAAGATGGAGAGCATGCGTGACTTTCAGCCAGCCAGCTTTCTACAGTGCCCAAAAGCAACAAATCTAGTTGGTTTGTATTGATCTTTTCATTGGTAATTTCACACAAAATTTTCTGCAATAATAGCTGGTGGCTGGTAGTTCTCCTCCTGTTGTTAGCTCTAAGCAATGTGTGTTCAATGTTTTCTTTCTCCATGGTTTGATCTTGCCCAGTTTTGGGCCCTAAAGTCAAGGATCAGTGGCATAAATTGCTTTTACTCCTAGCAGGTTACAGTTAGAAACAGCTACTCTAGTGACGAAATTTCCTACTACACACAGAGCAAACAATCCTTTAGTCATTTCTAAAAATGTAATAACTCTGTGCTTCACGCTTTTTTTTTCCCCTTATAAAATATCATCTGCACCACTTTGTGCTCACATGTTGAGTGTTTCTGATGACTTAGTTTTTGGGGAGGGAAGGTGGTGCTCCCTGTGATTTGCCCCAGGTCCTTGCAGTAATTTCATGGTGTTTTGGACACCCCTGGGGAGCAGCAGAAGGGTGAAGGAGCCACACAGCCCCTGGCAGTGTCCGGAGATTGACGGAGCAGGAACTATTCCGGGGGAGCTGCAGGCTGGAGAAGGAAATGGTGCGGGACTGGGGCGTCGGAAATGTGGCCAGTAAGGCCTGGTTGGTACGGGGACAGATGGGCAAGATCAGGCTGAGGAGTGTTTCTGAGATGGTGACAAGTCAAATGCAGAGGGGGCAGGGGCTGAAAGCCCTGACAAACCCAAATAAATTGCTGCTGAGCCTGCCTGGGAGGACGGACGGGATCAGGGGAGTGCTGAGTGCAGCCAGATCAGCAGCAACGTGTGCCTGCCTTCTCTCAATGAGGCTATTCATGCCCATTAGAAATATTTCCCAGTTTTTAATTCCCTCATTCCTCATCTGCTCGGAAACTGCCTGGCCTGGGGCATCCCCCTGAACGCTGGCTCCCGGGTGGCTCAATGCTGGTGATGGGGCTGCCGCAGAGACGTGGGGCCATGAGGGATGTGGTAGGGAGCTTGGCAGGGTGGCTGGGGCAAAGAAAGTTGTCCTACTAGCTGCAGAAATAAGCACATCTAAGCTGAAAGCTGTCCTGACTTGTTAAATGGGGACAGTGCTGTGTTGGGATTGAAAGTGCCTGTCAGCAACAGATGTGTGCAATAACTCACAGGGCAGCATAAAGCACTGAGTCTCAGGCTTGCAGGGCTGGTCCTGTGCGGTGGGAAATCTGCGTGCCACATCGCATGTAACTGTGGACCAGGGCTCAGAGGTTGGCACTGACTGATGGATGAGATGCCAGCCTGCTCAGCCAGCACTTATTTCTGCATGGCCTCTGGCTGCCTGTCAGGTCTTGAAGTTGGATATTTAGTGCTGGGTGCCCAGGTACACACCCAAGGAAACATCTTATTCCTCCTGAACTACAAGGGTTTTTAGTTGCGTAGGGCAAAATCTGCTGAATTGGATGGAGTGCTTCCTCTGCCTTCCTGCAGCAGTGTGGGAACATTAGGAGGAATAGGGAGGCATTAAATGGGCAACTGGGTTCTTAGATGCTGACGTGAGTTTTGGGAGCAGCTGAAGCCCTGGCTCTGAGCTGGGCATGCAGCTCAGCATGGTCTTGTGTAGTACAGCAACCTGAAGACACGTTACATGCCATTGCTGAGAGAGCCTGACATGCTGTTTGCACAGATCGTTAAACAGCCTAAGGGCTGGGACCTAGATAGCATGTTATCATCCTCTTGGAAACGCACGGTGTCTTTCCAAAATGCCCAGTTTGTGTTTCCCTGTAAATTGCCTTCTGGGCTTAAGCATCTCCGTCCCTCTGTACAGGCAAGTTTCATGCAGATTGCTACAAGCTCTGCTGTTAGCATAGTCAGAAAGGTTTCCCTTCAGGTACCACACATCAAGCGTGTCCTCATGAGCAGCTCATTTCCCAGTCCCTCAGGAACACACACAGGTCTGTACAGGCTGAAAGGAAAGTCAGGAGGGATTCAATACTAACCCAAAATACAGCCTGAGCCCTTCCATTATTTTTTTTCTTTTGCTTTCCCAGCAGACTCTCTGGCTTTGCTTGGCTTGTAGTGGATGCAAATGTCATTGTTTATCTCGACGGGAGGTCAAGCACAAAAGATCTGGTTTAATGTATTTCACTGTGGCTGGCTGGGATGGTGTGTTTTGCGGACAACGTGTTGTTCCCAAGTCAGCACCTCGGCCTGCAGAGCACACCTTGCTCTCCAGGCTGCTGTCCTGGCATCTCAGCTCAGAGGCTTACTTCAGTTGGCCCAAGGAAGAGACTTTTCAACCCCCAGGTTTTCCTTGGTAAATGTCTGATCTATGCTTGCTTTTCTAATGCACTGGAGATGTTAAACTGACGTGCTTGCTGCTGGTGCCAAGGCTACTAGCTGAGATGCCTGCATCTTTCTGCTGACGTGCCCTCTGTCGCCAGCGGCTGTGCTTGGGGCAGAGATGTGCTGCAGGGGAAGACACGGAGAGAGATGCCAGACGGCTGGACATACCCTCGACTGGGCAGCTGGTGGCACTCTGTCAGCCTTTCCCTGAGAATGTATGTGGCTGCCCTGTTGTCACTCTCCCCAGTTTGGTCAGGAAACTCCCGGTGCCTCAGCTGTTGCAGGCATCTGGTGCAGAAACTCCTCATTTTCTCTGCTTCCTAAAGGAGGAAACTTCTCCTCCAGCAGGAGGGCTAGGAAAGCTGAACAAAGTCACTCAAAGGTTAAAAGGCAAAAGATTAATTTAAAATACAGAGGATCCAGGGGTTTAAGTCAGTTTTTTGAGTCTGGATGTCCTGGTTTGTGTTCTCCAAGCACCTGGATTCAACATATGTGACTAAGCAGGAGCAGGGATGCTCCCAGTTTCCCTAAGGTGTTTCTTGGCTGCCAGAAATGCAGTTTGATAGTTTGGGTGCCTGCTGCCAGTGGACTATGCCTGGGATTGAAAGCATGTGCCGTTTTTGGGTTTTTGTTGTTTTTTTTTTTCCTTTGAGTTACCTTTGAGGGGGCTCATGTGAATCTTCCGTAACTCAAGCAGAGGAGAGAGAAGAACTTTGGAGCAGAGTTTTGTGCAGTTGTTCTCATTATGATCAGATTCAGGACCCAGAACAGGCAAATTCCCACTAGCTTTAACCAGGGAAACAATAAACAAGGGGATGTCCCGTGCGGGGACAGCGTGTCAGGCTCTGTGTTTCCTGGGGTGCTGTGGAACAGGAGGCGGCCGGAGCCGTTTCACGTCTGACAACAACGGCAAACTGCGGAAAAGCCGCCTCTGCTCTGCTGGGGACGTCGGGGCGTCGGCTGGGCCGGAGGCGGCGATGCGTCGGCTGCTCCCCCCCGGCCCGGCCGCAGCAGCCGCGGGAGGCGGGTGCCATCTCACGGTGGAGGAGGGGAAGGGGCCGGGGAGCGGNGCAGGCTCCCCTCGCCCCCGGAGCAGGCTCCGCGCACCCGGGAAAGCCGCGCGTTTGCGGCGGGGTGCAGCGGTGCTCGCCCGTTTTCGCTCTTGAGCCGAGCTCTCCGTTGCTTCTCAACAGAAGTAGATGGTCCTGCCTGCACCTCCTCTGCCTGTGTCCTGCTGCAGGGCCGGACTGCCGTTGTCTCTGTCCCCTGCTGCTGTGACCAGGTTGGTTGGAAAGGGCACTTTCTCTAGCAGACGGAGAGCTAGAATGGCTGCTCTGAGCAGAAGCACAGAAGGTGTTGCCCTGAGCCGCAGGCTCTGCAGTAACGGCTGCTCTGTCCCTCGAGGATGGAGATGCACCCTACAATGCATCAGGGGATGACTGCAGATGCAACCCCCAGTGGGTCTTTCAGTGAGAAGAGGCCTTGGGTGGACGGCATTGTTTAGCAGCTGAACTTCATGATTTTAACCATGCAATTTCAAGTCAACCAAAGGGTTATGCAAATCTCCTCCATATCCATTCCTGCAAAATGACCTCTGCAGGGCTCTCCCAGAGATGTAGCTATCTTGTCTCCATGCTCTAGGAGACGGTACTTATCCTGAGCCTGACAGTTTGCTGCTGTCTCCAGACACTTCCTCGGCAGCTGGTTTTCATTATCGTCACTATGTGGTACCTCACCTGCTCTTGCAAACTTGGCACCATAAGCTACTGAGAGATTGAAGGAGTATCACATGGTGTCCCCACCAGGTTGGACAGGAATTACTGCACTGGGTGTCAGCATGGGAGGCTCTTTCTAATATGGCTCCTCTGTGCATTGCTCCGGCTGATGCCAGGTCTAGATTTGGCCCAGTGAATGGGAAACATCTGCAGGAAATGCTAGTGCTGCAGGAGGGAAAAAGAAGTGCACAGGGTTGTGCAGTCCATTTCTGTGGATTTTAGAGTTGGCTTGTGCAGCTCAACTGGCAAGACTGCTTGGTCCGAAGCAAGGAGACTCGCTGATGGACGTGCACCAGCTCCTTCCCTCCACCCTGCTCTGCAGCATGGCTTGCAGGAGCTAGGCTCAAAATAAGCTCCAGTCTGGAGGAAAGGGCCCTTAACGAAGCGATGCCAGGCATACCAGGTCCCCGGCTCATGGGCTTTCCCCAGGACCTGCGGATCAGCCTTTTTCATGGTGCCAGAAGCCTTTCCAGTGACGGTGCAGTGCTGCAGTCGCCGTTGAGGTTGGATCTGGCTGGGGAGGTGGGGACCACAGGGCAGTGGTCAGAAGGCAAAGCTGCCCATGGCTCATTTTGCAGGCCCGGAGGCCGCTTGTTTCCCAGGCAAGCTCATGCAAGAACTGCAGTCCAGAGCCCTGCTCCTGCCTCCCCACCTGGATGCTGGAGCCGCTGACCGGGGCACGCGACAAATCATCACTGTGATCCCTGCTGCAGAGATGCACAAGTGCTGCGTGTGCAGTGCAGAGAGGCACTGCTGTCTGCTAGTGCCTTTCAAAATGTGTGTTTACATTGTCAGTTAATAACAGCCTTGAAATAAAGCAAAAGAATCCCAAGGAGAGGAAGGAAAGGACTAATGCAGTGAAGTTCACATTGGTTCCGCTCCCTGGAAAAGAAATAAAGCCCCAAGCCACAACCAGCATACTCGGAGCCTCTCGGTGACAGAATCCAGACTGCATTTGTTTGGGAGCAGAAAACACACTGACAGGTTAAAGCAAATATTACAAGAAGGAAACTACTCATCACAGGCTCTCAGACTGCTGAAGGTTTCTTCCCACTGCTGAGAGCATCTTTCTTCCCTGGCGTCCTAGGCTGGACCAAGCACCTCTTTACTGGAGACCTTTTCCATGTGCTGCAGGGTCCACATGGGCCGAGTGTTTCCAAGCTGCATGGGATCTGCCCTGCTGCAAGGATCCGGCCTGAGCAGCTCCAACTGCATCCTTTGAGCTCTGTCCTAGGGCTACTTCTCTGGTCTTCCTCACTAGCAAGTCCTGCCAGTCTCACCTCTACCTGCAAAAGAAGGGACATTGGTGTGCGTCTCCAGTCAAACTTGGGTTTTTAGCTGCAGAGAGCAGCAAGTGCAGTGGCTTTCCCACCTCCATGCCCAGGGGCTGTAGCTGGAAAGGGCTCTGTTGTCCAAGTGAAAGCTGGATGCAAGCTGAGGAAAAACAGATGGTTTCAAGATCAAGCCCATCATATGAATGAGAAGCCAAACTGCTGATGGATGGGGCAGCGTTTAGCTTGGGCATGGTGCCAAATGTAATGTTGTCCTTCCCAAACTGTAGGGTTGCTGATGACCAAGAACACAAACCCTTGTTAAGGTCCAGAAGAGCCTGGCTATAAACAGAGCATGACCCAGCTGGGGTGCCTGCTGCGTCTTTGCATTTCAGCTCTGCTGCAGCATCGTTTCACAGCATAGACTCTCAATGTATGTTTACATTGCAGTCAAGTGGTAGCCACTGGTGCTGGCCCATTTGAGGGTGGTTTTAGCTGCCCAATTATGGCACCATGACTCTCTGTAAGCCGCTACACTCTGGGTTGTGTGTGTCCCTCTCCCTCCCCGCCCCCCCCCCCCCAAAAGGCAGGGGTATTGCCCCATGGGGGGCTCTCTG